>VZTV01031563.1:10229-39512 GCA_013400875.1 Anhinga rufa
ATATATATTATATATACATAATATATACATATATATTATATGTAAATTGTTATAGCTGCCTTGAGACTGGTGAGTGAATAGTGCTAGAAGTGCCTTAACTTTGCCATCAAGGCATCTGAACAGGACCTCAGCTTTGAAGCAATGAAACAGAACTCGACGGAATCATACCCTCTTATAATTTTATTCTGTCTGTTTATCTTCCAGGCTTGCACTGGTATTTCCGAAACAACCTCCTTTGGGCTCTTTAAGCTGTATATGTCAACCTTTAGTTATTATCTCTGTATCACCTTGGTTTTGCAGCTGTTTCCTTGTTCTGATTCCAGTAAGGTGAAAGAGGTTTATGTGAGGCACACCTGAGCTGTACAATGTTTAAATTTAGGTATACACCACTGACAGGAAATAAATGACAGTGTTCATGTAGTAGTGCAAAAAGAAAAAATGGAGGCAAATTCTGCTCAGTTATTACTTTTCATACTGTGTTCTGATGGATTAGTTAGCTTTTTCATCCAGTTTATATTGGATGTGATCACGCAGTTTAAAGATCTTCACAAAAAAGGAGTAGGTGGGATTACATATATAAATTACTCTACATGCATATGCGATATGTTGCATACAGGTTTTATTTTAACATGCTTTATGTTATTCAGAGGATTTAGGTGATTATCATAACGCAAATCGCTCATGTTCTTGTCTCATTGCATTAATTACAGGGCTTATATTATTTTCTTCTTTGGATTTTCAGGAAAAAAAAGACCTTTTTGTGTAAAAGTAAATAAATCCTGTGTTACAGTCTACATCTTTTAAATTATTTTCCTCTGAAAGTGGTAAAATACGTATGACTAATTAAAATAAAGTACCTTTCATCAGCTTGTAATCTCTGCCATTCAAATTTATTTAGAAATTCTTGTATAAATAAACCATGCAAGTGTATAACCGGCCAAATATGTTGGTATCTTTCAGTTTGAAGCACTGCCAACTGCAGATTATATGGTGTAAGACTTAAGGCAGTAAAGAAATCAAGGCAAATCCTTTCCTAGGGATCAAGATTGTCAGGACAAAGATAAATCACGCTTCATATTATAGATTTGGAATTCTGTATTGGCAAAAAAAGAAGAGTTAAATTACAACGTGATGTAATATCTGTGTATTTAATTCTTCCATGGAACAAAAATAACTGAAAATGTGGTTTAAGCTTTCTAAAATCATCTGAATATCCAAAGCATGAGTGAATTTTTTGGAAGTGGATAGGAGTGAGTGAAATTGGGTGCTAAGATGGCAATTTTGGTTCATCGCTTTTTAATGGTGATTACTGTAATAGCTTGCATCAAGTTCTCTGGATGAATTGCAGAGAAATCTTGAAATAACAGCACCTGTCCAAGATTAAACGGAGGAATTGCGTTTATCGAGAGTATTCAGTGTAATTACCGTCAGTATACCTCTCTTTCTTCATATGTGAAATGCTGCTTGCTTTTGGAGCTGGTGACTTTTAGCATCAGTAGGTTGCTGTCATCACTGTGATTGGAATCAGACTTTGACCTGGACTGAAATCCAGCATTACGCACTTACAATTTTATGCCATCGTTGTTCTGTTTTGAAAACATAGATGTTAATGGGCGGTTGTTCTTCCCCACTTACCAAGCCTCCTCCCTAACGAGAAGTAAGATGGAATGGTTGATTGTTGGCTGTGATCACAAATTTGATTGTTTTGGTTCTGAAAGACAGTGTTCAGTTTCTTAAAACCAAACCGTGCCTCTCGTGGAAGGAGATGTCATTTACTCGCTTCCTCTACCAGGCAGATTTCTCTTGAGGCTTCCCAGCAGCACAGCGATCAAACCCGCCATCCAGCTGGAGGTGTGAAGTAAGACAAGCTTGTTCAGGCTGCTGCGGCTGCACACGTAGTGTGCAATGGTTTAAAGGAGAGGGGGGAGGAAAAAAGCGCAACTCCTGGGTCCCCCTAAAATCCCACTGAACTTTAGAAAGCAGAATTGCTTCGCTCAGGTTTTAAAGCCCTAGTCTGAAGACAACACTCCATAATAATCTGTCTTTGGATCTGAAAGTGATTTATACTTCCATATAAATGCCCTTTCCAGACCCAGCACCAGATATATTAGTTTATTCCAAAACTAAACTAGCCTGTAAAGATTTTACAATAAAAATTTTCTCATTTCAAACATGCCAGTTTTTTGTGGCTGAGCCTTTCTGGAAAAGGCGCTGCCCATCTTATGTTTGAGAGCTGCTGTTGAGTGCTACAGTCCACTCTTGTAAAGAACCACTATGGGAAAGTTTAACTCGGGCAGAAAGAGCCTGAAAATGTTTATTTTCATGCTTTATGTTTAGAATTTTAGATATCTGTAGGTGGAAATTCCCATGTGAAAACCTTAAAGCCCTTCAAAACTGAAAAAGAGGTGTCTTGTTTTCATTGGGTTTGGAGTGCAAAACAGTATTCATACGATTATTATTTAAAAAAATAATCTTTTTATGGATTTAATTAATAGAGCCTCGTCGGAATGCTTAGTCAAGAATTAAGGAATTGCTTACAGATTTTCCCAGTAAGGATTAACATCTGACGTAGTTGTGTCATTGCTTCAGCAACAATGGCATCCTTTATCTACGCTCACATATTATGTGCATTTCTTTTTTTTCCCTCAGACAGTGCTTTGTTTGTAAGGGCAGCCTAACTGGATCTGCGTGTATTAGCTCCGCTGAAAAACGCGGGTGTCTGACAGGTGTAAAATGTAGGGGAATTCAACAACGGTTAAGACAAGCACGTGATGAGAAGCTATGGTATGTGGTGGCAACTAACATCGCTGTGGTTAACTTTCATTTCATGAAAACTAAATACTTGCGTTTCACGCTTCCTTGATGGGATGTAGACTCCAAAGTTAGTTTAAATTTTCATAGACAATTGAATTTTCTATGTCATTTGTAGTGACTAGTAACTTCGGCAGTTTAAAGCCACTCAGACCTTTTGTTCTTTTGATATGCTGGGATTCATTTTCATTAAATAACCATGCCCTTTGAACGCCCCAGCCTCTTTATTCATCTGATGGATCATCAGCATCCGAAACGTTAGAAAATCAGCACGTTAACAATTGGCTCCTATCTGGAGTAGCTATTTTAGCTGTGCAAACAGAAGTTGAATTGCAGAACCGGGCCCTGTGCTACTTCTGTCTGCATTTTGGTCAGACCCGGGTAGTCTGTGTTCTATGTAGGCAGAGCTGAGGGTGCAGGGGGATTTGAGAGTTTGAACGGGGCTTTGGGGGACTTGGGAGGGATGAGCCAGCATGTCTGATGCCTACCGAAGAAAACTGGGATCTGTGGGAAGTTGGGATGAGAGGGGCTGTTTTATAGGGTTGCCTGCAGGTTTCCCAGGCACGAGAACCCTTGGGTAATGGGGAATACGTGTGCCAGCACCAAGTGAGGGAAGTTCAGTGGTGATCTGGGCTCCTTGCTCCATATCATCTGCCTCTAGCATCCACTTCCCTCCCTGCCTTGAGCTTCCCTGCTGTTCGCTTTGCCTTGCTGATTGCTGCAGGACCAACTTAAGGATGCCATCACCCACAAGCGTGCCCTCCTTCTGTTACAAAGGTGGGGTGTTAATAGATTACCATCATTTCTAGTACTGTAGAAACAGTGTTTTCCTGTAAATTTGTTGTAGGAAAGGTTTCAAAATTGGCTTTGGAAACATTTTGAGTGTTACTTGCCCTGTGGGGGGGATTATTTTAAGGAGATTTTCCTTTTACTTTCATAGCTTGTAGGTGCAGCAGCCTGAGGGATGAAGAATTCAGAATAGAGGTTTCAATTATGGGGGTGCTTGCAATTCTCTGTTACGTTCTCATCTGCAAGCAGTTAGTATGAAGAATACTTCTGGTGTATACTAGTGTCCACGGGCACAATGAGCACTAGCAGCGTATCTGTAACGGCGGGCGGTGCAGAGACTTCTGAACTGCCATCAAGCCTAGTGGGATGTGCCCAGTCCCGGTGCGGTGCTCGGTGAAGCAGAAGCGTGTGTGGCCTGAGCTCGCGGCTGTGCTAACGCAGCGGTGTGGCCATGCTAAAAACCACTGCCCTTGGCTGGGTCACCTCGCCCAGCTGTGTTTTTCCTGGTCTGGTGATAGATCAGATGGATCCCTTCCTTTGCTCAGTAACTCTGAAACTTCCATGCTCTCTATTGTTTCTTGTTTGGTTTGTTTGTTTGTTTTTTTTTTACCTAATTTTCCTTTTCTGTTCCTTTGCATCTATTGTTTCTTTCCCAAGCTATCCTTACCAGCTTTTTCCTACCTTCCAGGTAGGAATGGATCTTTGAGGTACCCTGTATCTGTGCTGGTCCCATGAGGCTGGAGGTTGCAGTCTTACAGGCTTGTGGAGCACAGGCACAGAGTATTTCTCCTTCTTGATTTTCCCAATGTAGGAGGAGATATTCTGAACTGAGCTACAATGGATATTATTGTCTCAGCTTGCTTGCAGGTATGCGTATCGGAGGAGAATTCTTGCTCCTTACAGCCCCAGCAGTTAGTTTGGGTGTCAAGCACAGTTTGATGAGGAATAAGTACCAGGACATACTTTTTATAGAGATTTCTCTCTTGTCACATGGACAGCAATTGCTGGGCACCCAGTTTTCTCCTTTGGAGCGCCGAAACTGAAACTAGAATGACAGTGACTGAAAACAGCCCTCAGTGAAAGACTGTTTTTATTAAAAAAAAAACACTTTCCATTTTAAAAATCACCCTTTATGCTAATTGATGTGTAATTTGGGTTATTGTAAGTGCAGTTCCCAAAGGAAACAAGGCTCTGTGCAATCAGGGTAAGCACGTGTGGTTATGTCTCTCCTCCTCATTCTGCATGTTCTTAACAGCTTTGAAACCACTGGTTGTTATCAGTCAGATTCTATAGAGGAGCAGGAGTCTCACAAAGTTCCTAATTTTTTGAAAATTCAGGGCAACTGGGTAGAGTATATCCCATTAAGGTTGGCCTGTTTTTTGAACTTAACCCTTAATAAATTTTACAGAATCTGCATCTTTCTGGCCATCTCTCTCACATTCTCACACACCCTCTGAAAACTGAGCCTCATTAGGTCAGCTGTTTGCAGATTAACACTACTTTCACTACTCATTTCAGCCCCATGGGAAAAGGTGGTGGTGTTTCTCGAGGCGTTTGTGGTTACCTTGTTAGGTGTCCCAGCAGCGGGAGTGTAACTTTTTAATTGAAACACCAAACAGAATTCCCTTCCCCTCTTATTTGCCGTCAGTTTGTGATTTGTGGCATTAAAAACAAACAAAAAAAGCCCCTCTTGTTTGATTTTTCAGAAACAGAAAAGATTCCTGTAATGCGTGGACAGTGGTTTATTGATGGTACATGGCAACCTCTGGAGGAGGAGGAAAGTAACCTAATAGAGCAGGAGCATCTCAACCGCTTCAAAGGCCAGCAGCTGCAAGAGAGCTTTGATATGGAAGTATCAAAACCTGTTGACAGGAAGGAGGGTAAGATCGTTTAGATTACTATTTTTATTGTATGTTTTCTGGACAGTTGGGATCTATTTCTTCTTAAGTTTTAAGAGTGTGATCTGTGATGGTTTTCCATCCTACATGGTGGGGAACTTATTAGAGGCATCTGTTTGTTCTCCCATTTTTCAGTTCATCGTGCTGTTGTAGGATTTCCTGCTGCAGCACGTTTGATGAACGCTGTAAAAATTTTATTTGTAGATAAAGTTCTTGTTCCCAATTTGCTTTGTGTTTCATATCTTTTAATTGTGTTTGAAATCTCACTTCAAACTGAAATCTCTTGATGGGACAAGAAGAGTCAGTGTCCAAATACTAAGTGGCTATTAGCTCTCTGGCCAGCATTCCTAATTCTACCCTAAAGGGAGTATCAGTTTTACAGGTCACATTTCATTTTCCATTCTAGTTCAGCTGTGACTTTATTAGAGTAGTTTTCAGCTATAGTAAACCTTGAACATTCATTCTGTTATGGAAGTCCTTATATTTTAATAACCAGGCTGAGGTTTGGGAATCTCAGACAATTGCATTTAACGTTTTTAAGAATAGCCTTCTGAAATCACTGATCTATTATTTAATGTACGCAGTTGAATTGGTTGTTCAGGGTAAGTATAGCACAGCAAAAGTTCAATATTTTTGGCTTTCACAGTTCATTTCTCTTTGTTGGTTGTCACTTGATGAACAATCTACAAACCAAGAGCTGCAAGTACAGCACCCTCACAATATATTTTAGTAGGGTTTTATTTGTGTTATTCTTTATAAAGCAACTTTATTTTTAAACTCTTTAAACTACAACTTTGTACAAAACAGCTACAGAATGTAGGAGTGACCGTGTTTTGGCCACGAGCATGGAGGAGTTCTATGTGTTGACTACATGACCACACAAGTTAAAGCTTGTTAATAAACTAGAAGCAAGGCAGTATTCAGGGTTCTTCTGTGCTTGCTGTAAGGAAAACCAGAACAGCATTTGTTGGCTTGGAGAGATTTTTCAATAGCGCAGAGAGTAGTTAAGTTTCTAACTCCCCTCAAGGCTGGCAAGGACTCTCTGAATATTTTTTCTCTATTTATAGCTCTTTAATAGAGCTTTTTCTTTGGCCAAGCCTGCAGTACAGTCTTCTGCTTTAACAGCTCTGTCAGGTAGGTGCATAAAATGGTGTGACACCCAAGCCACAGCACTGTGCCAGTACAACCTTTTGAAAGGTGCTTTTACCTGTATTTCTGTGTGCTTGTACTGATTTATTGTTCCAGTGTACTGGGACAAAGCTCAGCTTTGTTAGTACAGCTGCACCCGCACTGAGAACGCCGTGCTGTTTGTGGTAGGGAGGTATGCTTTTACTTGGAAAGCACATCTTTATGGCTGCTGAGTGCTTCCAGCCTGTGGTAGCTTCACTTCTGATAGATGGAAGGAAGGAAGGCAGGCAGGCAGGCTCCAGTTGTACTTGGATTCTCCTTATCGAGTAAGGAAGGGAGTTCATTTTTTTTTCCAGAAAAAGTCTGTGGAGCACAAATTATCAGATTTAAGGCAGGAGAGATTGGGGAGAGTGGTGAGAAAGATATAATGCCTGATATTTACAAAAACATAATAGATCAGGAAAAGAATATCCAAATTCAGATACCAGTTCCTTTTCTAAAACTAAAGTTAAAAAAAAATAGTTGTGTTTGCAGTCACTTCAAAATGGAATACATGTAAAGTCACCAATAACTTTCAATAGACTTTTTTTGTAGTAATAGGAGAGTTGCAGGAAAATTATAGCTAACAGTAAGTGTGAAGACTGGTTTTGTCATTATAATATGCCTCTCAATGCATCTCTGATCAGCTGGCACTCGTGATTGCCATCTGCACGTGGCACTGGGAGAAGCTTTACAACTTGCATTATCGCTGATGAAGTAAACATGATTAGTTGGAGGAATGCTGAATTCAGTTTATAAATCTCTTAAACGCTACGATTTGTCGCTATCATTTGTTGTAATTGTATCCTGTATGAAACATATTTTGGTGCCATCAGGGTTTACAGGTAGCTGTTATTTAAGACTAGTGAAAGTTAGAAGAGATCTGTGAATATCATTGAGAGGTGAAGTGACTATTCGCAATGCAATAAAGCATTGTAAATGATGAAAAACAGGCAATCTCATCTAATTCCTCAGCAAAATTAAGATGATCTGCTGTAACAGTCTCTTAGTATTTAGACATAATTACTTTTTTTTATATGAACGTGCCGGTTTGCATCATAAATAACAAAAAACTAGCTTGTCAACGAGCATCTTGTTGATATGCAGTAGACAAACTGTCGGCTCTTGGTTTGATTCCAGCCATGCTCTGAACAGTGGCAGCACGCTGAAAAGTTAGGAGCAGGTTCCACTCTGCTGCTCCCGTTCTGGATAATTTTCTCTTATTCAGCCTGCTAACTCAAGGCAACATATGGTATCCTGGAACTTAGTATCCAGGACTCAGTTGACAATTTATTTGCAATTTAATCACAATTATTTATTTATTTATTTATTTATTTATTTTATTGTCCTTCGAAATCTTTTCATGAAGAAAAGAGAATTGCTAGCAAATTTACTAGGTGTTTATCACCCTCAGCATTTGAGCAGCCTGCCCAGTGCATTGCTGGCAATGGAATCGCCCTCTTTAAGCACAGGGCAAGCGGAGCTGCTTCCCATCTGCGTGTGGGATCATCGTACGGATGAGTTCATCTTTGCAAAAACTGACGGTGAGCACTGTGTGCATTACCTGTGCAGGGTAGCTGCTCAGCAATGCAGTGCTCCTCTTCTTTCCTCATACCTTTAGTTTTGGGATACACGTTAGGAGAGTGCACTTACATCTAGAAAAATTATTTCCCACTCCAGTGATTTGATTTATTAATTCTGCTGCTGGATTGTAGCATGTTAACAAGGAAATAACTAAAGCTTTATCCAGGGCTTTTGTTGATGATAGGCAGTCTATGAATGCATGCCCCATTATTAAAATGTTAATCCAAGCAATCCTTCCTCCAAAAATTCAAGAATGTTTCAGAATAGGGATCTCCAGCCTGTGGCCTATAACTAACGTAACGCCCGTGCTGCCTTCCAGTGTTGTTTGGGACCGCAGGAAGCTGTAAATTCCAAAGGTAACAGAACAGGATGTGACGGTGTTCAGATGAATGATTTCTCAAGTTCTGTTTTCTGTGGGGCAGCCTGGAGAGCACTGCTTCCGTGGGAGATCCCCCTGAGCAAACTGCCTCTAGTGGCATTTTGGTTTTCACCCTTTAAAGTGTTTCATTTCATGCCTTGCGAAACGAACTGCATTTATGCTGCCTAATGTCACTGACCCCCCTTGGTGTCTGATCCTCTTCAGTAGTCTGCTGAGCTGCTGGTCTCAGCAGTGGCTTGACTTTCTCAGGTTAATTATTTGTTATGGCAGAATGCAGAAATGAGGTGCGTTAGTCCTTAGGACTGTCCAGGCAGGTTAACGTGACCTTTAATTTTCAGTTGACCTGGATTTGTCTCCAAGAGTTATGTCCTGTAGGAGTTCATAGACATGATTCCCAGGTACTAGAGCTCTATCTGCTGCTTGTAGAAATTAGTCATATTTCTGAGATTTTGGGAGGGATATCTGGTTTCTGAATGTATTGGCGTCTGTAACACTTGTGAAAGGCCAGCTACCCTGACTGGCCATCTCTGAAGTGCAGCATCCACAGGAGGAATTGGGATGTGGCAGCTGGCTCCCCAGACCACCGCAGACCAGGCAGAATATGTGCATGTTGGGGAGGGATTCTGAGGACATGAGCCTCTCTCTTCATTGACGCAGCAGGGAGCTCTGCCTCTCGAGGTGCCTAAAACGGGGCGAGACGAATGCTGCTGGCATCCTGGTGCACGCAAATCCTGCAAGGGCATCACTCGTCTCCTCCAGAGCTTGACCGCACTGTTTCACATCTGATCACCCCGGAGTCTGCTTTGATCCTGGCCAAATTCCACATGCATTTTTCAGTACAATAGTTCATTTTATTGTTTATAGATACAGGAAAGGACATTGGTATTCTGTCTTTTAAGACAGAGTAACCGATACGGCTACAGGAGGAAACCACACTTAGGATGAGGAATTAGGGGTTTGGCTGCATTTCGACTGCTTTGTTGTGAAACTGAGTGTCTGCAGCATGGATTTGAGTTAATGCAAATCACGAATTTGCACAAATGCTAATCCGTATATTGGCAGGTTCAGGAAGGCATCTTCTGTCTTGTCATTACAGAAAGTAATTTTACATAATTTTTCTGAGCAAAATGAGAGTCATCACATTGTCATTTTGTAGTCATATTCAGGAGCAGAGCTTGACGTTTGCCACTCAAGTCTTTGCTAAAAACAATCGAGTCTGATGACACCGTAAACCCCTAAATGAGATGCTGCACTGCTGTAATAGCATAGGTGTGCTCCAGGACTGATTTTTGTTCTGCTACTCTATTGATAGATAGACAATATTGGGGTTTTTTTGGGGCCCTCAAATTAATTTGCCCAGTATTTGGTTTTCTTCATCTAGGTAAACTAGGGTTTTTTTGTGTATTGGCTTTCCTTGTCCTTCTTATGGAAGATTCATTTTTCAAACTTAATATACATAAATTAATATCAACACAAGATGTAAGGTGGCATTTTGATCTAAATTCTTAGGTTTAAAATTCTAAATAATACAAACTTCAGCCTTTAAAACATGGAAATATCTGGGTTGCTTATTTGATCACACTGAGAACAGTTTATAACTCTGCCTTTGTGCCAAAATACTGATCTTCCTTGTGCTGCATATACCCAATGATTACACTTAAATATATTACTACTGTGAAATAATTCTGTAAATATTTCTAAGAAAGACCTAGGTTATTACACTTGTTCTTTGAAGCAATATTTCAGCTGAAATCATTTTGAAAGGAATACAAAAAGGGTATCGTAATACCTTTTTAGCAACGTACAGAATAACATCGAATTAGAAACTGCTTTTTGTGCATACTTGGGCAGACAGTGAGTGCAGGACCTGTCTAAAGTAGTCTATCAGAGGAGCCGCGTTCTCAAGGGATTTCAGCAATATGAAGGCCATTGTAAGATAAAACAAGACCATGAACTCACATCACAGCAGATTCTTAAGGGTTCTCAGGCTAGATATTTGCTAACAGTATTTAACTATAATAAAGGCAGTGATGTTCAGACCAAGAGCTTCTTGATGGAGGGTCAATGTCACTACCTCAGTGTTGGTTTTTCTCTCTGGGTCTGGGGCTGAAGCCCACATACCCCTTCCTGTGAGTCCCTCGAGCACAGAGGAGCTGTTGGCAGGCAGGTGCCCACCGCTTTGGGTGCAGGGAGGCCGTCAAGGATGGGCGAGCAGCTTTTGTCACACGGTCTGACATTCAGCTGGAGGTTCAATCTGTGGGACCCTCGGCTGCCTGGTACATGGTAAAACTGCCATCTCTTGCCTTTTGTGTGGCAGCGGTGGTACCAAACAGCACGGCGAGAACAGCAGGTGCTCAGCACACTCCTGGGGAGGTTGCAGCGGGTGATACTTCCCACCGCTTTAGGCTAGCGTGAGGGCTAAGTCTGATTCTTGTGCTTGAGACCACTGAGCCGTCATTCAAAGTGTATGTGGTAAACTGGTCCCCGGTTTATAACATCCTCTAACAGCTTTAAGGTTTGCTACCTCTGCTTTAAGACTACTTGGTTAGCTGTTACTATCAAAACTACAGTTGAGTACCTATCATCTGTTGCTTCATCATCTTTTTTAGGTATAATCATTTAATTAGGATTAAGTGAGGCTTAAAGCTTAATATATGTGATAGTAAGATAGGACTAGACATAGTTCATTGTATTTGCACAGAGAGATGCTCAAAATTCAGCTGGAAATCGCCTGAGCAAATGACCCAAGTTTGAAATTGGATCCAGCTTAAAAGTGGATCCTGCTCTGTGTGAGGGATTGGAGCAGACGAACCCCAGCAGTCCCTTCAACAAAATTACTGTGTGATCAAGTCTGTGATTCTCTGAGAGATGATAACAAAAGGTAGAAAAAAATCCAGTGGCTCAGAATCAGAAGGAATTTTTGAAATGCATTGATTTTGAAACTGCGTAAGTTTATCGGTTTTTCTTATGGATTTTCAGCATGTGATCAGATGCCAAAAAATCTGTAGAAGTTGCATTTGGAATAGTTGATTTGTTTTGCCTTAGCTTTCAAATAAAATGTTCTCTGTTCACCAAAAAAAATTGTATTAACAATGAATTTTTGTCGCAGCTGGCTAAGTTAACCTTTAGATGGGAAAGTCTTATTCATAGAACCAGAAAGTCGTGCAGATCAGGAGGGATCTCTGGAGAGGATCTAGTCCAGCCTCCCTGCTCAAAGCTGTGGAGTCAACGAGAGCAGGTTGCTCAGGATGTTTCAAGTGGGGTTTTGATATCTCTCCATCAAGGGAGACTTCACAACCTCTCTGGGCAAGCCGCACCCTCACTGTAAAGAAGATAATTTTTTTCTTATACTTTACTTGAATTTCCTCTGTATATTCCTCTTGAGTTGCCACAGCCAGGAAACTATTCTGTAGACTAAGTTATTCCACCAAGCTCCAAGAGCAATAGCCATGAGCCTAATTTTCCTCTCCTCTAGAAAACTGACGTGCAACAGTAGTACACTTCACTTGCATCTGTATTAAGGCATCTGCTGACAGAGCTGTTAGCTGAGGGTGCAGAGAGGTGTGATCCTGGACCAGCGTAACCGTGGCAGTCGAAGCCCTTGACACAAGCGTGGAATATCGCTCTCTTGTACTTGCATAAGTTCCTGGATCATAGAGTATTAACTGTTCTGGTGTTTGTAAGGGCAGATGTCGTTCAGCTGCGTTTCTCTCCACTCTCCAGCAGGCTACCTGATTTCAGGTAATCGCAGCTTAATGACTTTGTGGATTCAGAAGTCAAGGTGAAGCCTCTTGATTTTTCATTGGATTTAAACACACTCTCTTGACTATATCAGGTTTTTGAGGCTAAAGCATTTTGAAGTTAAGACTATTTGTATGAGTGAGGGCCCACAGAGCAGTAACACAGAAGACGTAGTTTTGCAGGACTTCACTTTCAGGCTTGTTCAGGAACCTCCAAAGAAGGAGAAAAAGTATCCACCGTAACAGAGTTAACAGAAAATACGTGTCTCCTGTTGTGTAAGTGCCAAGAGCAGCTTCCTCGTGCTCACGTAACTTTACCTGCTCCTTAGCAGCAGCTTTCACTTACCTTAAAGTATTTCTTCCATAATCACACAGCACCAATACCTGAGTTCCTGAAAAAGAATCTTTTCGACTGCTGTGCAATATTTTAATACTCTCATGAGGAGTGAAATAACACAGTTGAAAGTCTAACAGAAGGTACGGACTTGCCTTACCATGGAGGGGAAGCTCAGAGGCAAAGCGTGCACACTGTTGCATTTCACTGTGGCAGGCAGCTTCTTGTGGAGTTACAGAACAGGGTAACAGCAGGATATTTTGTCTAATCCAACTTTCAATGATCCTCTTACACTCTTTCAGGAAAATAATAGAGCTGTGCTTAAAATTTAGTTGGTTTTTTGTTTTGTTTTGTTTTTTTTCAAATGTTTAGTTTATACTTAAGAAGGATTACTGTGTATACCAATAGAGCGTTTATGCTTCTGCATGTCTAAATGCAAAAGCGCTGGGTGAATCTGATTACACTGTGTTCTAGCTGCCTTTTACTAATGCCTTTAGCTTTGTTACGATGCCATAACTGTTTACGAAGAGTGAAGAAATTAAATTTGACTAATGTGACCTGATACTTTTGCTACAAACCCAGTTTTTTAAGTGTATATACTTTTTTCAGAAAATGTGCCAACTTTTTTTTTCTAAAAATGGTAATACTAATGAAAAAAATGACACCCCTTTAAAAAATTTTACTTTGAAGCTCAGTGTTTTTACTTTTAGTTCTCTACTACCTTCCTCCCTTCTCCCTCCCTTCTTTGTTCAAATGGAGAGGATATAAGGAGAATTCAGATGCTGCATGTCTTAAGCGAAAGCGTTCCCAAGGTACAGTAATTATAGATTTCTTTTTCGTAGTACTCCTGGCTTAGGAAGCTTTAAATTCTAGTTTGCTTATATCAGTGAAATGTATTAGATTTACATGCTTCAATTTCTTGAGCTGTTTTCATGCCGTTTCTTTCAAAAGGGAAGGAAACCGCATCATAGATCTTAGAAGAAGAGTAGAAGTGTTGTGAATCTTAGAGAAAAGTAGATGCTAACAGTAATCCTTATTATAATTATTTGTGATGAAAACTGTAAGTGTTTGTTCTTTACACTCTTTATATGTGGTTTGGCTTTTTCAATAAACTAAAAGCAACCTTTTTAGAATCACAGCAGGCCTGGTCTAAGATAAATTATGTCAGAGAAGGAATTTTTTTTGCCTTTTTTTTTGGATAATGCATGCATCTTTACTTTTATGTTGTAAATTATTTTTCCTGCAGCTTCTGTATGAGTACTGCAATGAAATGAGACTTTGGACATACGATAGAAAAAGGGGAAGCTGTATAGAATATGTGGTGAAGGCTACTGTGTGGCAGAAAACAACTTTGAACTTTGCAGCCGCTGATATTGTGCAAAGTTGTTTCAGAAAGTAGGAGTAGATCTCACAGGAGCCATTAATGATTGCAGAAGGCTCAAAAGTACTTGTCATTGGTCTTTCTCTGCCAGCGTTAAAGCCAGTAGTGATTAAACTGTTACTGACTTCAGTGACTGTGGAACTAGACTTCTGAAAACTGCACCCTGTATTTAAAATGTAAATGCACATGGTAGGTTTAGAGTTAATTCTTGTCATACTGTATATTCTTTTAGCTCCTGGGGATATTGTAATGTATGAGAATCTATTTTGACATGCATAAATGTTTGCCTTTTGACTTCTTTTAGTTAAATTTTTCTATGATTGGGTCCAAATGAAAATGCCTGGAATCAAAATGTTTAATAGTAAACTTTTTCCTGCTTCTTCTCACACACGGAACTCAAGTCTGTTAAAGGTGGATAAGTATAACTACTGTCTGGAGCAGTAAGAAAGGACTTCTGCCTTTTATTTTGTGATTGTAATTTTGAAATAATTTTCTATATTATTTTTTCTCCTAATCATGTTCAGTTGTGGTAATGAATGTGCTTGCATTAAAAAAATTAAAAGTAGGTGCTTGTATAACAATGATGAATTGAGAGGTGGCGAAGTGCAATATAAAAATGACAGCAATGTGAAACAGCCCAATTTAATTAAGAGCACCAGCCTTTTTTATGGCTTTGCATTTCTTTTTCAAATAAATTAAAAAAGGTTTTAAAATCTACAGCTGTACCTCAGATTTACATACCAGAACTTCAGAGTTGTTTAAGGAAGAACAATAGTGTCTGAATTATGCCCTCAGCTGTGTGTATGATGTGGCAGGGCTTTGTGCAGAAACTAATACTTACTGATTTATTTTAAAATCCCTGAAAAAAAACAAGGCAGAAAAGATTTTCAGGCAGTTTGTATCCCTTCTCTGGTCTTTACCACTGACTGGAATGACAGTGCCTTTGTGGAGGAGATGGAGATAATATCAGCTTTTAGAACTTCAAAGATGCTTTCCTCTAGATTGATTTTGACTTGAGCAAAGTCAAACTCTGGTAGAAGAGAATCACCCCATGCTTTGGTCTTGGCAGGTGGATGAAAGTACCAAGTGAAAAACAGGTGGTTACCTTAAAAGGGATTTAATTTTAAACTGTTGGCCCTGTGAAATGCCATGTTCAGGTGCCTGTCTGTCTGCATTTACTCCTGGAGGTGTTCAGCTCCTCAAGCACTTGAGCTGGGAGGATGTTTGCACTAGCAGTGTACGTGCAATGTGCACATCCCCAGCTTCTCCACAGGTCTTGTGCTGTGAGCATAAAGAATAGTGCAGGCTTTCTGCTTCTCAGTTATTCTCCAGTTATTTTGACTCAAGATGAGTTTCTGCAGTCTAACTGAGATCATGTTTTTCAAAGCTTTAGGAATGTGTATTCTATATTTTATGTTTACCTCTTAATTTTTCTTATTTAAACTTTTTAGCGGGATTTTTCCCTCTCTGTTCATCTATCTTGGTGAAACTGGAGGTTTGTGTGATAGTAACCGTTGATTTCTTCAGCTGAAAAAAGTCCTTTCTCGATCCCTCTCACTTCCCCTATGCTTCTCTCCTTGTTTTTGCATGGCTTGCTTGCTTGCTACCATCTAGCGTCAGGCTGTCTTCCATCTCCAGTGGGGTTGTGCCTTCCATGTACTCATACTCTAGGTGTCTGTCACGGTTGGTATTCCTGAAAAATGTTTCATTTCTAGATTCTGGTTACAAAGGAAACCAAAACTTGGTCTCATTTCTGTGGGCTTGGTTGTTAATCCCAAACTAGAAAAGTAAGCGGTGTGCAGAATACCCAGGGTTTTCTTCAAGTGGGGAAGATGCACCTACGGAGATGCCTACTAAGAAAGCTGTGCATGTCGTCAGTGTCAGAGAAGTAGTTCATGTGAAAAACAAAGCTTCAAGAAGTCCAGTCCACAGGGGGTTTCCTGTCCCTTGGTTTTACGGGCGACTCTTCATCTTCTGTGCCTGCTGTTCAGAGGTGCCGTAGCTGCAGTCAGATCTCAGTGAAGCTCGGCAACGTCCTAGCCTCAAGCCCTGGAGAGAATCCACAAACATAGAAAGCGTGCTCCTCAGGGACCCAGAATGAACACAAAGAGCATTCCCCTATGCCGTACCCGCTGGCTAATCTGAATTCTGCGACTTGGCTTCCTCAGCCGCGCTACGACATGCCTTGGTGACTTCCTGACACACTGTGACACCTCTCGGTATGAACAGCTCCTGAGTTGTCAGTTTGACTGCCTCTGCAGCATGCAAGAGGTTTATAGGACAGTCCTGAAAAGAGAATGTTAATCATGTTATCGCCTTCAGGAAAACTTAACTTTCTCTTCCTTGTGTTCAGTTTCAAAACAGCGATGGCAGCCTTTGTTATCTCATACCTGGAAAGCATGGTTTGCATGTTTTGATTTTTTTTTTAATTTTAGATGCTTATTTTCAGACTGCTATCACATCCTCTCCAAAGACACTTTTTTTTGTTGTTCCCTGCCTCACTATTAACACACCCTGGGACTGTCAGCAGCAGAAGCTCCTTTTGGCTGGGTTCTTGAGAGTCTTGAGAATCTATTTGTGGTCCTCAGTGCAGTGTTGGCCCTCATGAAGAGGTACCTTATTGCAGGGGTGTTTTTTACCTAAAGAGTATCTCCTGTGCATAATGACAGAGAACCACTGTCTCTGCCTAGATATGCGTGCACACGTGGCTTGTGGATCATTTTTCCCTGTGACTGATCTCGGCTAGGCCGCTCTTCTCTCAGCTGGGTTTCTGCCATGCAAATCTGCAAGGGTGTACCATTTTTCTCTCCCCAGACATCACTGGGACAGATGCTTATGTAAGGCTAAAGAACGCACAACCATAGTCATCAAGTGGCGTGTCACTCCTATTTTGAAGGGGTATTCTTGCCACCAAGAGAGCCTGGAGCTCAGAGTGGTAGATTTTCCCTTATTGGGGGATTTTTGTTCCACTGGTGGACATCACATTCAGGGTCTGAGGATGAGCAGACATCCCAATGTTTATATAAATTTTAAAAAGGGGAGACAAAATCTTAGCCCACCTCAGTAAGAGTGTGGGTTGGTCTGTGGAACGAGTGCATTGATCCTCAGGCATACTTTTTAAACAATGCATCCCATGGGATTTCAAAACAGAGTGCGATGGTAGAGCATCCAAACTTCTGCAAAACACTGCGCTGGACTGTGTGGGGCCTTTGAAATGTCCGGCAGCCACTGTTTTTCAGTGATTGAGTCTCTCTGCTGCTGGTTTGGACTTTGCTCTGGAGTGTCCACATGGAGAGGTGCTCAAAAGCAAAGCAGTCAATATGTTGGTAAACAAAATTCACTACGAGATTCAAAATAAAATGTAAATACATCAATTAAAATTGCAAAATTTCTCATCTTACTGGCAAATTGGTAGATTCTCTGAGAAGTGGTGTCCACATGTGTGTTCTGGATCCTGCCACTTCCCAAAAACTCCTGATATTTTGTGATTGGAGGACAGCTGAGAAGCAAGAACAAACACTTTTTTATTGTTCTTTTTTCAAATTTTATTGTGGGTGCTGGGTAGAAACGAAGGGCGTATAGTCCAAGTGCTGTAAAAATGATAGCTGAGCTTGAATGCAATGTGTATGTTAACAGCACATCTCAGAGAGGTAAGTTACTCTGTTGTCAAGAGCCAAGGAAGTACAGTCCTAGTGAAGGTTACCGGTAGTTTTCATGTGGTGCTTATGTTAACAGTAGACCAAATTTTTCAGGTTTCCTTTTGAAGGCCTTACTAAAATGCAGAGAAACAGTGTTGGGTGTTTGATTTGCACTTCCTCAGTGCATGCATGTCTTGCAGTTGATTTTGATGTGTCCTTCAACATACATGTTTTTGAAGAACACCATAAGAGTAAAAGTGAGGAATTTGTTCTTCTCAAATGAGAATAATTCATGCAACATGGGGAAAACCTACCTCCGTCTGTATGGTTTTTTTTTTCCAATAGAGAGGCTGTACTTGATTCCAGAAAGAGTTTGAGGATTGATCCTCCCCAAACTCTGTTCTTCCAGTGGTAATAAATGGCTCAGCCATGGACCTCTCTGTCTCTTCCTCTGCATGCTTTGGACCTTGAGCACCATGCTCTCCAAAAGAGCTTCCAGCCCTCCTCTGTCAGCTTTCCCAGGAACACACTCTGAGGGGGATTTTACAGAATGCAGGTGGAACAGCTCTTAAAGACCTGCATAAAAAGTCTACATTGGTCATGGATTGGAGGATGGAGAAGATTGCAAGGAGTTCCCTGCCTTTGCCGCTGGACTTACGTGCCTGTCTCAGGACCTCACAGTCTGTGTTGCATTATCTCCAAGTCTGAACGAGGAAGTTTTGCTGGGAATTTCCTCTCCTTCTCCAGTTCTAAATTGAGATTTCTGGACATGGACTCTTCTCTGCTGGGATGCTTATAAATAATCAGTTTGCATGTTCATTGAGTTCTCTACTAGATTGCTTCTTGCTCTGGCCAGTCGTTAGCCTAAGCTGACATGTCTGCTCTTCAGTCAGGCTTACTTCTCTTCCTGTTCTTGCTCTGTCAGTGTAAAACAGCAATATAGTTCTAGTTATTTTTTGCAAATCAGTTGTTTACTGTAACAGAAGGGGTAATCCTTTTCTAATCCCCTTGTTTCTTACAGTCTTCATTTAGTTTTTCATCAGACTATGTTAGGTCTATCTGCCTTGGCAAAGAAACAAAAAATTCTACAGGAGAAAGGTCATAACATCCTAGCTTAACATGGCTGGTTTGTGCTGTAGCAGAGTTAAAATACGAAATCATGATGGCTCAGGCTTTCTCAGAATGTTTTTAGAAGAGTATAAAAAATTCATTTGAGTGGCTTCAAGTAGGGGACAGGTTAGAGCTCTGCTTGTTATGGAAAAAAAACAAACCCAAAACAATCCCTCTGGGTGTTTTCCATGACTGGACTTTTTAGCAAGACCAATGACAGTTAAATAACACTTTGTTTTTGTCACAGGGCTCTTGCTGTTGTCAGCTCTCCAAATGTTGTGTGTCCCACGCTAGATGAGACCTGCTAGATGAGCAGCGGATTTCCAAACTTAGGTGAAATCCAAATTTCTAGTAATAAAGCTGTGGTACCGCTTTGCTCAAGCAAGCTCTAAGCCTTAGATGAGAGTTTCTGACTTGCATTATAACATGCCTGCTGTGCTTAATCCTGACAATCAGGCAGTGTGTCATGAGGTTGGTCCCAGAGCTCAATCAGTTCCAAATCTGGAAAACACAATAACTGCACAAAAAACACTAGAGCTTTTAATGGCGTTTGAAAGAGCTAGATTCTGTTCTGTGCCAGAAATTACTCATTCAGAGGCTTTTTCACTGAACTGCATTTCCAGCTCCTAGATATTTCTGAAAGGATAGAAATGCAACGGAGCCTTCTAGTAATGGAGCCTTGAAAGCCTCTGTGTTACTGCAGTGTACAGTCAAAACCAGGGATCTCACTGTACTGACACAGGAGAGAGAAAATAGGAGTGAAATTGCTTTTTTTCTAGTGATGAGAGTGCCTGGGGCAGCCACCTGCTCATCGCACCAGCCTGCAGTATTTCAGGATGCATTGCCCTACCCCTCCCTGGTTTTTGTTTTCAGCTAAGGGGATATTTTGGAAACCTACCATCCCAAAATGAGGGTGGGAGGAGAATGACGTGAAATGACCTCAGAGGTGGTCTCCAAACTGCTGCTTGTCCTGGTCAGATTAATCCTAAATGTAAAAAACTTTTCAAGGTAAGAAGTAGTATGGATTTAGGTATAATGGAGCTCTAGATTTTAACCTGTGTGTAAATCACTCTTCTCTCTCTGTGTTTGAAGAGGCTTTTTTTTCCTCTCAACCATCTAAATTAAATGTTGTTCCTTTTTGCTGCAGCTATTCATAGTCTAAAGTTGAGTCGCAACCATGTGGACTGGCACAGTGTGGATGAAGTGTATCTTTACAGTGATGCAACAACATCTAAAATTGCAAGAACTGTTACACAAAAGTTGGGGTTTTCCAAAGGTAATATTTCTCAGAGTTTGTAAAGAATATTGTAAATACCAGTATTTTAAGTTTGTTACTTTACGCTAGAAGGAGATTTCAAGTTTGAAGTTTTCATATGTGACTAGCCCACTTTGGCCATTGCAGTTTTTACAGAGAGTGTATTAGGGTCCTTAGGTTGTACATAATTATAACTAGATGTGAATAGGCTACGACTTATTTTTATTACATATTTTATTATTATTTTGGATGCAGCAGTTAGCATTGCATAATGTGTATGAAAATATGACAGTGGCAGAGTCTAGCAGCTATG
The DNA here is from genome assembly GCA_013400875.1 of Anhinga rufa. NCBI lineage: Eukaryota > Metazoa > Chordata > Aves > Suliformes > Anhingidae > Anhinga > Anhinga rufa. The sequence continues at coordinate 30,629 of VZTV01031563.1, forward strand.
ATATAAGAATCACAGTTCCCTTTGCAGCCTTAACTTCACTGCTGTCTACTTGCATACTGTGATCCATTCCTTAAATACATGACCATAGCTTCCCCTCTCGCCAGCTCTTGGGTTTTTTCAGTTCATTAAACATATATGAACTGAGAGGAGGGGTGAAGCATTTAGTCTGAAATTGTTTCCAGTAGGAATCCAGGCTTATTTAAGCTCAAAACTATCAGTTATGAAGCCAGCAAGGCTGAGGTGGCTGGAAGAGAGGATGGTCTCTCTCAAGCAAAATGCAGATTATTGCCAACCTAGAAAACTGGAACTTGTCCTCTCTATCGTAGTGCTCATATGTACTGCTGGACAACTGCAAAACAAGTTCATACACATCTGTTTTGTTCCTTGGTTTCTGAAGGGACAAGATCAGGTAACAGGTTTGGCTTTAATCTCCATGCCTCTGTTCTGTAATTAATGCCCTCTTACCCCACAGGGCTCTGCGGTGGATATTTGCCAAGAATTAATATAACTCAATTCTTCAGCTCCAGAAGAAATGAAGTATTGTGTACCCAGAACATGATTTGGGTAGCGTGTAATAAATAAGATCCCTCCTAAACAATCTGGGGGAGAAATATCAAATAAAAGCCCACTTGGTAAACAAAACCTATCCTGTGTAAAAGCTGCCCTTAGCGGTTTTGTAGTGTTTTCCTCCTCCTTAAAAACAAAACAAGTTGTTTGTTTGAATTTTTGTGGTGGGGAATGGTGCTGCCTTCCTCTGCGTGGCCATCTGAAGGGGCTGCTGGATTCATGCGCGGCCAGTTGCTCATGCAAGGCTGTGGTCCTCTGTATGCGTCCGTCACTAGAGGGGGATGGAGACGCGCTGTGCCAGTGGGTTCCTCCAGCCATCAGTGCGGCAGTGAGAGAGTAGCCATATGTGCCCTGGGTAATTAATTTGTTTGGCCTCTGAACTGGAGGACGAGTGGGGAAATTTGAGGTTGGATCAGCTTGAGATAAAAAGTAGGTTTTCCCCGTCAAAATGAAAAATTGTAGAGCTTTTCAACCAGCTCTCTCAATTGGGTCAGAGAAAGAATGACAACACTTATCAGTTTTGTGGCCAGATCATTTCCCTGATCCTTCCATGCTGTGGAAGTAAGGTGGAGTTGTAAAATTTAATGATTGAGACACCCAGAAGAAAGGTATTGTGTTGTCAAAGTGGATGGACAATTATACAACTGTTTTTTTAAAAGTTGTTTTACAAAACATCTCTGAAATTAGTTGTCTTTACAGTGGAACTGGCCTAGTAATACATCAACTGATGCAATTAATATCACCTAGTTGCTCAGATCTCTCAGGAGTTTAAAATTGCAGCTATTTAAAAATACATGCTATTCCTTTCTTAATAATCTTATTTTCAAAATACTTTAATGTATTGGTCTGAGACAAGTGAAGCTCCTGTCAACTTATAAGACCGTTGCACTTCATAGAATGTAACTGATGTAGGATAATGTTTTTTCTACAGCTTTAAGTAGTGGGACAAGGCTACATAGAGGCTATGTAGAAGAAGCTACGTTAGAAGACAAGCCACCACAAACTAGTCACATTGTGTTTGTTGTGCATGGTATTGGGCAGAAAATGGACCAAGGAAGGATCATCAAAAATACAGCTATGTGAGTGCTTCATAATATTTGCAGTACCAACTCTAGCCTGAATATAAGGCTGACGTTGTAAATGACAGCCAACTCTTCGGTTTAAGCTGTATCTTTTCCTGTTTCCTTCTCCTCCTCTTCCCCATAGTCATTAATCTTTGTATTGTGGGTACGCTGTTTTCTATATTAATTCAGATGTATGGACTTAGTGAGAGTTGCTGCAAGCCAGAAGAGCAAAGATATATTCTGTTTTCATGACCAACACTTGTGACGTTCAGGGGGCTGGCCCGTGGATTTCTTGCACCTGCGGTCAGTGACTTTGCTGAGCAGGGAGAGATTTTAATTTGGTTTAAAATCAAGGGGAATCTCTTGTTCCTGCTGGTTGTCAGAATAGTGGAAAAGTGCATACTGGTAAGAGAGGAGAAACGGGGAGCTAGCAGGGATGTTGGCATTTCTAACAGGACAGTTACTTCATGAAGTTGGATGCTATTGCTGCGAGTCTGCTCATCGAGTTCTGTGCATAGGTGCCTGATAAAAAGTAAAACATGATTGAAAGCTTACCGGATCTTTTCATTGACTGTCTTTTGTGAAGACTGGCTTTTGATTTCACATCTGAGCTAACTCAGAAGGCTGTGACTCTGATTTGATTTGACTCTGAGCTCACTCACCCAGTTAGGGTGCTGGTGAATGGGAAGAGAAGCTCCTGAGCTGGTAAGAATGCTGCACCTGGAAAGATTTTTGACTATTGGAAGAAATTGCAAAGTTGTGATGACAGCATTGTAGGGAACAAGGTGGTGTTAAGGAATGCTTCATTAGCTGAAAGAAGAGGCTAAAAAAGCGTTAATTGCAGATCTGTATTGCACAGATGGTTTAGTATGTGTGTCCCAAATAGTTCCACATTCCATCAACGTTGACAGAAATAGTGACCTACCCAGTGACTCCTGTGAAAGTGTGTGTAGAGCTGGGATTGCTGATTTCATGGTAAGAGCTTTGTGAACCTCCCTTTAAATGCAGAATGGCAAGTAGGTCAGCGCTTGGGTGCCGTCGCCGTGGTGTGTACCATCATGTCAGCGGGCTCTTGTGTTTCTTCAGCTTGTTGTTCCACTCTAGTGTCCTCTGGTGTGGTAGAGTAGACCTCTTCATTTCACTGCTGTGTCATTTGTCATCTCAAAGCAAGAGCCTGCTGCTCCCTGCTCCCCTTGTTCTGGCACTTCACTGCTCTCTTATTTGTGCCGTTTAAGAGCAAGCAGTCAAAACCAAAGAGAAAAGGATCCACAGCCCTTGATAAAAAGATGAAATTTTAGTCACCAAAATAAATGTAAAAACTTAGATTATTTTTTTTTGTAGGAGGCAATTATACTGGAAATGCAAATACCCTAAATATAATTTGCTGTTTTAACAGCTACAAGAAATAAAACTTCCACCTTGAAATCATCAAGGTTTTCTGCTTTTTCTTTCTCCTTACTGCATCTTGCATTGAATACACATACAGGGGTTGTACGGATGGGTTAACGTGGCTCAGGACACAGTGCGTAGGCGTTCATTCCATAAGAAACCCATTATGTGAAGTCTTTTATCTGAAACAGAAACAATTTAGGACACTGAGGGGCTGGAGCGTGTCCAGAGAAGGGCAGCGGGGCTGGGGCAGGGTCTGGAGCACAAGTGTGCTGGGGGGCGGCTGAGGGAGCTGGGGGGGCTCAGCCTGGAGAAGAGGAGGCTGAGGGGAGCCCTCATCGCTCTCTGCAGCTGCCTGAGAGGAGGCTGTGGGGAGGGGGGTCGGTCTCTTCTCCCAAGGAACCAGCGATGGGACGAGAGGAAACGGCCTCAAGCTGCGTCAGGGGAGGTTTAGGTTGGGTATGAGGGAAAATGCCTTCCCTGAAAGCGTGGTCAGGCCCTGGCACAGGCTGCCCAGAGAGGTGGGGGAGTCACCGTCCCTGGGGGTGTTCAAACACCGTGTGGACGTGGCACTTGGGGACACGGTTTAGGAGGCCTGGGGGTGTTGGGTTGGGGGTTGGACTTGATGATCCTAGAGGTCTTTTCCAACCTTAATGATTCTATGATTCTGTAAGACTTTCTGTGCTTCAGTAGATCTTGCTCATATCCTCAAGAAATGTCAGGCAGTATTGCATAGCCTTTTAAAATGCTAATTATTGGGATAAATTGTGTATTCTGTACAAAATCTGCAAATGAAAGCATCATTTTAGATTGAAGTCTCTCTTTTTTTTTCTTTTTTTTTTCTTTTTTTTTTAATAGCTTAACACTTATCAGTGAGGAAGATCCCATATGTTCTAGGAAGAGATTTTAGAAGAAATGTCTGTCAGGCCAACACAACGGCAGCTCTCACAAGCCGTACTAGCACTTTCTGTTAGCACTTTCATCCATGATATGTGTGTGGGTTTTTTGGTTGTTTTGTTTGGGGTTTTTTATGTTCTTTTGCATTAGGGACACAGGAAGTCAAATGTTTCCTTTTGAAAAAGGATCAAACAATAAGGAGAAATATTTTTTGACCCTTCACACTTTAAAGTAGAAACTAAGGAGAAATGACCTCAGTGTTTTGGGTTTTTTTAATGCATGTTAGGAAACCTGTAGTTGTGGCCATGCTGAATCTGTACCGTAAGCCATAGGTCTGCCCATCAGCGTCACCATTCCTTTCTTCCCTCATCAGTATCTGGGTACCACCAGTAGATGCAGAAGGCACTATCAGGTCGGAGTTTATCATTGTCTTGGGCTGCGTGTGGCTTTGAAGGAATTGAGTGTCACTCATGATATACATGGGCCGGCATGGGAACCCTGGGGTAGGTGTTGTTCCTTTAGAAATAGAAAGCTGCTTTAGGTTTAGGCCCCAGGACATCTGGCAGGACGCGTTCCTCTGCAGAAAGCCACCGGTCATCTCCATGGACTCCGGGGAGATAACAGAGGTGAGGCAAGTTGGATGAGTCAATCTCCACGACACCTTGTATTTTTTTGGGACGGTGCTTGGAGGGACTCTGGGATCTCTAGAAGGGAATACTTGCTCAGGTGCCTTCCTTTTCTACTGTCTTGTGCATTTTGGTTTTGTCATGTACAGTTATTTTTGCTTCTTCGGGGGTTCAGTCTACCCTGGGATAAAACTTTTATATTTATTTCAACCTGTGTGAGAGAAACACTCCAGTTCATAGCACAAAACTGAAGCCTCACTTGAACAAGTGGTCCTAAAAGAAAGAAAAAGAAAGAAAAGTGGAAAAAATACAGCTTATAACCCAGACATGGAATACTCTGTCTGAAACCCAGGCCAGTGAGAGACCCTACCAGAGCTCATTTGATATGCTCTGTCCTTGGGTTACTGCCTTGAGAAGAAACTGGTGCAGCTCACATGATGCATCTGCATCATTAGGTGAAAACAGAACTCTGCTTCCAGGGTAATTTAAAATTATATGTGCTAATTTCATTAAGGAGTGGAGTTCAATCTAATCATTAACATGGTTAGATACTGTGGTCGCAGCATGTCCTGTGAGCAGGTAAATGGAAAAGGTGCATTTTATTGATGCTTGAATGAACAGGTCTTTGGTAGATGTGACACGATTTTGTTTCTTCACAGTGTAGTTAAACACATTTATTATCTAAATGTAGCATGGCAGCTGGTACAGCAAGCTGCTCCTGTCAGTGCTGATATTAACTGCAGAAGTCGTCTGGGAAGAGAGACAGTACCTCCTCCAGGCTGGAACAGTGATTCAGCTGACCTAACGTGAACAGAATAATGTGCTGTGAGCTGCTTTGGTAGCACAGGGATGTTTGATTAAGGAAGGAGATATTATATCCTGTATTCCTCTGTAATATAAACTAAGATATTATGGCATAATTAGAGGGGATTTTATTTATTTGCCATCAGATGCGGTATTCTAGCATTACTAGGTTTCTGATAAGGTACAACATTAACTTTTTAAAAAAAAATCACTTGGGGATATCCTTTTAATTTTCCTGGATACACTTTCATACTGTTAATTGGAATATTTTTTTCACTAAACCCTAATCTCTGATTTTGTTGAACTTGTGCTTCTAGATTATGGTGGGGGGTAGGATGGGCTTTCTCACATATATTAGATAGAATTTTAAAATGTCACTATCCAGGTTTCCAACCTCACTTAACAAAAAAATCCTGTTGTTTCACCTGACTTAGGTAAAGGTCAGAACTTTAGGCTGGCTCTCTAAATTTCATCAGCTCCTGTGCCTGAAAATTGAATGAAGCAACTGTTCTATGTATTTCCGTAATAGCTGTAATGTTGTGACACTTCTTGGCTGCTCTTACCCTAAAGCTGGTATCTGTCTGCCTCTGAATCTTCAGTTTTGATTTGAAAATTGTATTTGCTTGTGCTGCTGCTCGTTGCAAAAAAAATTGCTGTCTGCACAAGCAACATCATCTTGGCGTTCCATAATCACCAATTACATTTTTATTGCAAGTCCCATTAGAAAGCATTTTAATTGTGGATTATCATTATAATAATTACTTCAGAATAGCTATTTTGGTAAATTTCCAGTGGTATGCAAGCCCTTAGAGCAGAGTCTCTCAGAGGCCTTTCAATGCATTAAATATGTGCTGCTGGAATCTTCAATCAAGATTTCCTTTAAAATTTTTCCTATAATTTTTAGCTTTTCAGATACTTGGTAATTTTGCTTGTTTTCCATTTAAATGCTTGCATTGCATTAAATACATATTACATGCTTGTTTTCCATTCTTTGGTGCTGGTAATAAATCTAAATTAAAGTATTCAAATGGTAAAAATTGTCTTACAGGTTTCAACTTGAGTTTGTCTTGCAAGCTAAATGAGAAGTTCAGCCCAAGAGGTAAAAGGTGATAGTTAGGGCATTAAATACTTTCATAAGAGCTTTTTTTGTGTACATTTATTAATTACCTAACACATAAGTGCATACTGGACGGACGCTGTAGCAGCCTGTTTAGGACTTAGATGTATCTCTAGATCTGTTCTCGTTCCCATTCTCCCCCCAGCCCTCATTTCTGCCCGGTGCTGCCCTTTCCCTGCCTGCACCAGCACGACTGTCTGCGTTGTCCCATTGTAAACTGGATCACTGGAGTTGGTCCAAAAAACTGCAGCCCCGTCTGGAAGATGGGAGTGAGTGAGTGGCAAGGAGGTAGGGGATGACAATGGGGACACAGAACGCCTAATCTGCTTTATGCCAAAGCCAGCATCTCACTAAGGGGCAACCTTGCCACAGTTTGGAAAGCAGGGCTGGGGAGGGAGGCACTCACACTTGGAGCACCCGGATCACCATAGGATTGTCTTGGGGATCCTGTAATCAAATAACCAAGCAGCTTGAGTTCCTTTGATCATGCAGAGTCCCATTATTCTTGAAAAGGATGAAGTGTGAGTCATGATCATGCTTACTTTGGTTGCATCCTAGAAGCTCCATCTTTCTTTGGAAGTAAAATGAGTCTGCATAAGCCCTAGAGCAGCTGTCTTAGTGTGTTCTGGTCTGAGAGCAGATGAATCCCTGAAGAACAGTGGCAGAAGATGAGTTGTGTCTTGCGGTTGCTCTTTGAAATCCACCTAGAGTAAGGTTTGAGTCTGCATTTCTGAGGTGCAGCTAAGCTTTTGAAAACAGCCTCCCCTTCATTTCCTCTGGCTTGAGCAGATCTCAATTTTTATTACTCATGCCTGCTACTCTCACTTTGACTTACCAAATTTAGCTTAAGCCAGCCCTGAGTTTCCTCAATAACTCGTGGTATTATTTCCTCAAAGAGGCAGTGAGTGCTGCTCTCCATTTGAGGGAACTCCAGAGTGGTGAAAGCAGTTGAGGAACGCTTTAGAGCATAATTCACCAGTCGTGTGATCAAAACCCAGATCCACACGGTTCTGCAGGCAGAAGCAAAAGTTTAGGGTTTTTTGTGGGGACACCGCATTGCCCTGTCTCTTAAATCAAGAGTTCAGAGTAAGAAGTTGGCTGGTGTAATGCTTTTTAAATTAAAGACCATTCCTTTTTTCTCAGCTATGGATCATCTGACTGAAGAGAGTCTGCACAGATGACTTGGGAATAAAATGAGTAACATCTTCAAGCCTTCAGGCATTTTGCTCTGTTACCAGCTATCAAGGTCATTTTATAAAATTTGTGAACTCGCTGGAGCTAACTTGTTTGTAGCTCTCCAGTTTTTAATGTAGCATTTGTGAATGCTCCACAAGAGTAAAATTAGTAGCATAACACAGCAATAATTGTAATTATGTTAATATATTTCTGGAATATACTTGCTTAAGCAAGGCTGTATACCTGTGAAAATATGGGTTTATTATTTATTGTTTTAATCATAGAAAGGCAGCCAAGCACATTTTGTTTATGGTGAGTCTCAAAGTATCTATTTTCAGGCCATTGCTTCTTGCATGGAAAATAGCAATAAGTCAACATGCTTTCCAAGGTATGCATTGCACCTGAGTGGGGTTTTTTTCTTAGAAAAATAATAAATTTCAGTTTTTACCATGTGTTTTGATGTATAGATTTAAGTAATTGTTGCTCTGGGATCAATATTTCAACATCCATTTGTATTGGAAAGGAGAAGAATTCTCTGCCTGTTTAAATGAGGATTTATTACCTCAGTTGGTGTAAATTTAGCAACTGAGTAGAGGGACTTGCCATATAATAAAATAGCTCAAAACATTTATTTAAAAAAAGCCAGAAGAAGGGAAAAAAAAGGACTTTATAGCAGAACAGATAAGCATGTGTATAGCAGGTATGTATTCTGGGGTTTTGCATGTGACCATAGCCACATTGCTTGGCAATCACACTGCAATTTTTACTAGAATTTATGATACTAAATTGTTGATCAAAATCAGTGAGAGATGTTGTATAGTGCCATTTGCTGTAAATGAGATGTGTTGCAATGGGAATTGTTCTGCTGGTGTGTTTTAGTATGATCAGGAGATTGACGTGACATTGCTGCTGTAAAATAATGAGAGAGAATAATTGCTCCTCTGACAGGATTTGGCTAGTAACACTGCACTGGATTGCCTCAGAAAGTTTGGTGGAAGGCAAAAAAAAATATATATTTTCATAACTACATACTTCGTAATCTGCAAAGCTCCAGTCAGTGGTTTGTAGTATTAACCACCTTCATAAGGTGAAGTAAGCATTCATCGAATAGCTCGATGCCCAGATGGAGACCGGTGACGGGTGGCATCCGTAGTGGGACTAGTACTGTTTAATATCTTCATCAATGACATAGACAGGGGGATCGAGGGCACCCTCAGCAAGTTTGCAGGTGACACCAAGCTGAG
>VZTV01031573.1:0-17585 GCA_013400875.1 Anhinga rufa
ACTATATCCAGTCTTAGGTCATCAGTTCAAGAAAAATGTTCTTCACAGTTGGGAGAATATCTGGAAAAGAGCAATCAAAATGAATGGCAGTATAAAAGGGAATGGCTGTATGTAAAGGGAACGAATAAGGGGGAGGAGCTGTTCAGCATCAAAAAAAATCCCATGGAAGTGGCGAGATGGAACCAGATGTAAAACTTAATGTCAAAGGCTGCTCTGAAAAGGAAAAGACTGATTCTTCTCTGTGATACTCCAACAGTAAATAGGAAGAGGACCTAGACTAGGTGTTAACCTGTGGTGCTTGTAGAGTTGCCCTTGCTGCTTTAAGAGAAGGTTGGAGAAAACACCAGTCAGGATTTATCCAAATCATTACAGTTGGTTCAGAGGGGATGGAGTGGAGGACCTTTGAGATCTCCAAGCCCTGTGATTCTCTGTCACTTTTAAGTACGAGGAGATTTTATTCTGTATTCTCGTGCAGCTCTGCAATTTTTTTAATCTTATTTTTCAAATAGTACAATACATAATAGTAATAATTGCAATAGAAAAATACTTCAGCGGAAGAAAAGCATGCTTTTGGCATTACAGTTCGAGAACTTGTGACACAGGGTAATAAATGAAACTTTTTCCCTACTAAGGCATTGCCTTGCTTCTTATGGTGTGCCTTAGTAAAGAACATTTCTGGTGTGCGTGGATTGCTCGGATGGAAATTTTGCCTACACTGCTTATAACTTCTTTCAGCAGGCCAGGATGGAAAGAGGCTCTTGAGTTGTAGATGTTCTCTCTGACGTTCATGTCTGTATCTGTATTATTTCTAAATACTCCAAATGAGAATATGGTTAGATAAAGAAATGATGGAGCATTTTCTTTGAAAAGCTAACGATGGATAGCTGAAATTTCTCTGCCTTGTATACACAGTAGGAGCGTAAGAGAACATTTATTTCTTCAGTTGTCTTCCATGTGAAAGAAACATTTGCAATGCAAGCTCATCATGATATACCACATAGATTTGGTTTTGCTAGTCATTTTTTGGTTTTTACTGCAGATGGTTTTAACTTCTTTACTGACAACCCAGTGTTCAATTATGGGGTTTGGAAGAAATGGGTGTTCAGATTAGGTGCTGGAGGTTTCATCTGGCTTATATTTTAGAGTCTGAATGGAAATACAAGCATTCATAATGCTGTTTATGAATGCTTTTTTTGAGAAGAAATTCAAGTTGAAATAGCTGTTCTTGTATTAAAATTGTAGTGAAAATACTGGACACATTGACTGTAGAACAAGTGTAGGACTTTGCAGATAGTAATTTTCAAAATGTACTGCAAAGAAGTATTTCATCTCCTTTTTACAGAAGGGGAACTCAGGACTACTGATAAAGCTAAAAAAGATATTGTATTATCAAAAATAATTACTGTCTTCTGATTGTTTTAATCTGGATTGTATTATTTACAAGTTCTGGGCATAAACAACTGATACGAAAAGAATAATCTTCCAAATATATGTGAATGATTTCTCTTAAAGTTTTGTTTTTAATCACTTTGAGCTGATTTTGAATTTTGTGTGTGTATAAACAGGAAATCAGTCAGATTTTCATGCACTGTTTAAAGTAATTAGACATTTTAAATGCAAACAGCTGTTTAAGATGGAGTGACATTCTCTTGCTGTTTCTGACTCAATTTCACTTGCTCACTAGCATTTGAAGAAGGTTGTTTTGGTTCCTTCTGGTCTTGCAGAACAGTTTGTTAAATCTTGAATATTTCAACAGTCAATATGTTCGGGTTTTTTTAAATTTTAATTTTTATCCTCACTGAAGTTATTTTCTTTTCAGCCTCTGATTTCTATTTGCAGACCTGCTCATGTTTTCTAACAAAAAATGAAGACTCTTGAGTAACAAACTAGCCTTACCTCATTTACTTTTCCAGGTTACCTTCCTTATACTCCTTAGAAGGAGTCTTCACATCCCCTGGAGTTCTCGAACTGCTCCTTGAGGATCTTAGAAGTATTTTCCTGGGACTCTGACTCACATTCACTAAACAAACATTTGTGGCACTTCTAGCTGCTGAAGTTGCTGCCAGAAATCAGGCCCCTTCACACAGTCAGGACAGCACAACATGTGCCTGTTCCTCAGCTGCTGCTCTTCAGTCTGGCACCGTAACACACAACTGCTTTGATCCGTGATTTAAGCTAATAGGGAGCCGCACAGCTGAGGTGCAGGCATCTGTTTCCATACGCCAGCTCAGTTACTGAGGGTGGAGAATGGCAGCTGCTTAAACCACTGCAGTGACGCTCTTCAGCATCATCCATTCCTGGTCTGGGCTGGGAGCTTTTAAGTTTTTTTTTTGCACAAAACTCAGAGACTTCAGATTTGAGCTTTAGAAGACTGAATACAGGAAAATCTTGAGACAGTAATAACAGGGTGAATCAAGTGCATATTTTTTCTCTACATAAAGGTGCATGTTGTCATGAGTTCATCTCAGATCTATGAGGAAATCAAATACCTTACAAAATCTGCTTGTTTCAGTGTCATAAGAGGTTTTACTGTTCAAGCTTGGAAAAAGATAATTTTTCCCCATGAGTTTCTATTCCATTCTTCGTAGATTCTAGCAGAATTGACCCCTGTATTGAAAAATAATATGCTGATGATTTGCATAAAGAGATTTTTCTCAATCAAAAATTCAGAAAAACCTAAAGCATTTTTTGGAGAGCTGTTTTTTTATGTCATAATTTCTAGGAAGGCAAGCCATTTGTGTTCTGTAATTCTGAGTCAAACTTTAGGTTTTCAGACAGTAACTTTGTGGATCATTTGGTTATAACTATTGAAAAATAAAGATTTAGTAGAAAACAGTAAGGTTGTAACTAATTTTTTCTCTCATGATTTTCTTCAGAACCTTTTTCAAGAACCCAGCATACTTTTTTAAAAAAAGTCTTTAATTGCTGATCGCTTCTGTTACAGCTGATTGTGATGGTGATATCATTTTTAGATAGCTGACATAACAGCTCACTTTGTTTTTCAAGGAACTTCTTGAACAATAAATATCTTTTGGTTAAGGGAAAACAATTTTTGAACTGTTGCAGTACTGATCTCTTACTATATTAATCATTATCCCTGCTGTGAATAGGTCTTTATTTTAATGGTACCCCATTGTGAGAAGGTGTTTTTCAACAGTGTTTTAGGGTTCTTTTGATGAGAAGGGGGGAATAAAGATAGTGCCAGTTAAAACTGGAGAAATCTGCTGTAGAAACTAGTACTTCAGTGGGGAATGGCGAGGTATGCTCAGGACGCTCTTTAAAGCGACACAGCGTTCAAACTTGTTAGCAAAGTAGATGCAACGCTGCTTTTGCATTACAATCAGTATTTCTGGAGCACTCAGTGAAATTTCTCAAGATAAATGTGGATTTAGGTGTTTACACCAAAATATTTTTATTTTAGTAGTTTGCTTTATAGAGATTCTTTTTTAATTATAGTTAATTTCCCTGTTGAAAATTAAGATTTTTTTTGGATTAGTTCTTGTTTTTCTTTCTCTCCAGCTTTTTGTAAAAAGGCGCCAGCTTTTTGAAATGAAAATAGCTTTTAGAAATTAAAAATTTTGTCTTGGGTACTGAGGTGTGATGCTGTTGTCTTCTACAGTTCAGAGTTCTCTGAATTCAGCAGCATGTGGTACAAGTTACTGACCTCTGATTAGAGTATAATAGCTTGCTAAGAATTATTAATGACTAAATTTTAATGAGAAATTTCTCCTGGGGCATCTCCAGCAAGGTGCTTTTAGTACTGCAGCACCTAAATGTCTGTGCTCATCCTAACATGTTAGATCCTACTAAAAGGTATTGGGGTTTTCCTTTAAGACAACACTTTGGTTGAGGATCCATTGTGCTTTGTCATAATCTGCAGTGTTTATCATAAATTAATACTAATTAAAAAAATCTGTGTTTTTTCTGCTAGTGTACTTAAAATTAACTACTTATTCCTCTTCTAAAGGGAGTAATTTTGAGCAGTTCACAAAAAATTACAGTTTTTCTTCATCTTTGTCCTGTCTGTGTTAGGTGGAGATTAGTCGAAGAGTGACATTAGAAGAACTGCCCCCTGTTCTTGTTTTACACCTCAAGCGGTTTGTATATGAGAAAACTGGTGGATGCCAGAAGCTTATCAAGAATATTGAGTATCCTGTTGATCTGGAAATTAGTAAAGGTAAAGATTTTTTAAACAGAATTTTCCCCCCTCTAAGGAAAAGATAATGTTGTGTTTCCTAGGGGTATCTGTGTTTCAATTTTCTTTGCTCCCAGCTTTGTGCACAAGATTTCTTCTCCATTGTAAACTGGAAACTTTGGATGGATGTCTTGTATGTTGCTTTTTTCTTTCTTTTTTTTTTTTCCTTCATAAAAAATATATTTGGGTTTCTTGGTTCAATTTTACCAAACCTGACATTGCCCGCATATGCGTATCCATTTTGCAAAGAACATTATGCTGAAGGATCTTAGAACCTTTGTCTCATCCTAGACATTGGGTTGGCCAAGTAAGAGGTTCCTGTAGATTTAAGGAGGAAGGTTGTAGACTGCTAAGGACAAATATTGGAAGCGATCCTGTTGAATGAGGGGTATGTCCCTACACAAGGCTGTTGCTAAGTAATAGATATTTTTGTCTCAAATTTCATTTACAGAAGTGGCAAATTATTGTAATAACAGTGGCTAATGAAAGGAAACTGGACATTTTATAGGAAATGCAGCCTCGAGGCAGACAAGTAAGCCATAGTTCAGAGGTTAAACAACAAAGTTCTTTCTTTTAACAAATATCTTAAGAGATACAGATTTTACAAAGTGTGAAGGCTTGCATATAATCCAGCATCTGAAGCTTGCCAAATGAAATGCGTTTTGGTTTGATCTGACAAATTCTCTTTTAGCCAGCCAGGAGTTCAAATAGAAAAAAAAAATAAATAAAAGTAACGATTACTCATATCTCAAGTGAGATGTGTACTTGGTCAGACAGTACCCTTCTGTTTTACTTAATGTTTTATTTTAAAAATTCTTTAAAGAATGGATATTTGTAGAACTAGTTCCGTTTGCCTTGACTGACAAAAATGGTTGCAGTATGACTTGGAATATGAGATTTTTTTGTCATTGTCTGACAGCAGGAATGAAAAATGAATAGTCCAATCTTTTGCCCTCTTTAATTCTTCAGGGTTTTGGGGGTATTTTTGTGGTATTTTTAAATCTTCTATAAATGTTAGTGTTCAGCAAACCTCAAAATTCAGTCCCTTGATTACCAGCTATCAGAACCATTCTTCAAAGGCTGCAGAAGACGTTTTAATTAAAACTTTCTCCTTTATGGTAGTGTTGGTTTCTCTTAGAAATAATTGATCCCTTTGAAATTTGAATTTCTAAACTTGCTAACTATTGCCTTTGTGACTTTTCTCCTCTTCCAGAGCTACTATCTCCTGGTGTGAAAAGTAAAATTTTTAAAGGCCAAAGAACCTACCGGCTCTTTGCAGGTATTTTATCTATGTGCCTCTAGTCCCTGTATTGCAAATACAAGTTCTGCATATAGAATTCTAGAAACACTGGAATTTCCTGGATTAGATAAATATTTTCTTTTAAATTACGCTGAAGTAGCTGGTGGGTGTCCAGTTCTTGTGTTTAGTGGGAGGCTTTGCATATTTACCTGTACACATATTGTTATATCTGTATTCATATATCTCACTGATCCAGCTTTGTGCAAAAACAGTTCTGTAACTGATCCACCCTGCAAAATATCAGCAGAAGCTGAAATACAGCTGTAATATAACTATGCCTAAAATACACCACATATTCTCAGAATAAGGTTTCAAATGTCTTTTGAAATGGCTGTTTGAATGCTGGCTTTGCATCCCTTTGAACCCTCAAGATGAGTATTGCTGGCAAGGTATGAATAGCATATTGTAGGAGGAAAAGTTTAACTTGGAGTAGATGATGATTTTTGTGTGAGGAAACGATGTTTTAAGAGTGTCTGCAATGTATACAAAATAGCTAAATTGGTAGTTAAGATTGGAAGCTCATGTAAGAATTCAGAAGGAGCGTTTTAATATTGAACAAAACGGTCTCTGGGCAGTAATGAATTTCCTGAAGTTTAAAACTCCTACACGGTTTACGATTTGCACCTGCTTATTTGTCTTGGCGTCAGGAGAACATAATAAACTGGAGAACCGGAGGTCTTAACTTCTACGTCACCAAATCTGTGCCAGTACTGGTGGCCTTATGTGACTTGGTGGTTTGGATCCAGTTTTGTGACCGCTGAGGTTACAAAAGGAAATAACATACCTGTCTCTTGTGGAAATTCAGGACTGTTTCTGGCAGTGTAATTTTTTTTTATTTTAATTGAGAGTGGTTTTCATGGGACAAGTTTAGACAGTTTATTTAAGGTGGCTTGAAGAAAATGTGTTACTGCTGTAATTTTTTCTAATGCCTATGGAAAAATACAATGCTTTGGTCTTCTGTCAGTCTAGGACTTCTCATCCACAGAAACTGAGCTTGGTGGATGAATTTTCAATTATTAAAATAAGCTTTTGAAAAATTAAGTTTCGGATTAGGATTTGCCCAATTATCTAACAATTTTAGAACATCAGTAATTCAAGTTTAAGCTACTGTAAAAAAATTCATTCCTAAATTCCCCAAAACATACAGTTGTAGTATATGCTGCCTTTTTGCTTTGTTTAAGTCAAGTTATTCTAAAATGTTTCTTTTCATAGATGTGTGAAGAAAATCAGAGTAAGCTTTAAGCGTGACTCTAGTCTGAAAGAGTGTAAACAATTTCATAATTATATACTTCTGCTCTTGTGTCACTTACGGCAATTCTTTCAGCTCTTTACTTGTTCCTGTGAAGTATATGGTTAGGGCTCTCATGTTCCTAGGAGTTAAATGCAATTTCTTACAGGCATCCTTAGAATTACATCCATAAAAGATCTCCTCCATTTGGAGGCAGTTGCCACACTTAGCACTGAGAGCCCAGCGCTAAGCTTTGGGCTTGGTTTCTGCAAGGTGAGCTGAGACATCTTGCCAGCAGAACACTTCTGACGATGGAGATAACTGAGGATAGAAGCCAGTTTGATTCTCTCAGAAGTAGCAGTATTAGCAGTTAAACAGAGGTGTTCAGTTCAGTTTTGTTAAGGAGGTTACCAAGAACTAATAAATGTGACACTTGTAGATAGGTACTTCAATAGAACCTGTTTTCAGAATAAAATTATAATTAAGACAAAACAAAACAAATGGTCAGAGGGGGAATAACTGGCTTACGTTTATAATCAATGCTGTTTGAAAAGTCTTGCCTGTTTGTTTTTTTTTATAACTACTACATAGTTTTACCTGATTTTTTTTTTTTAAACACAAATAGTTTCCATAAAATACTGCTGTCATCAGCAGGCAGAGCAAATGTGTAGCTTAGAATATCTTGCTAAGCATGGCAGTACCTGTTGGAAGCTCTGAAGGGTGTGCTGCACTGTTGCAGGTGGCCTTTGTGAGGCAAATCCTTCCCAGAAAGCCCTCTAGGAAGTTACATAAAGCAGTTTGATGCTTTTGATTCTTAATTTATGTAAACCTTTTAAAATCATGAGATCTGGTGTGCTGGAGAAACAATACTAATATTACATAGCATCAAATATAAGTAAGCAAGCACTGAACACTTAAAGATTCTTGCCTAGGCCAGATCGTGAGGATGATCTGCAGATGACACCAAGTTGAGCGGGAGTGTTGATCTGCTCGAGGGCAGGCAGGCTCTGCAGAGGGACCTGGACAGGCTGCATCGATGGGCCAAAGCCAATTGTATGAGGTTCAACAAGGCCAAGTGCCGGGTCCTGCCCCTGGGTCACACCAACCCCAGGCAGCGCCACAGGCTTGGGGAAGAGTGGCTGGAAAGTGCCCGGCGGAGAAGGGCCTGGGGGTGCTGGCTGACAGCGGCTGAGCATGAGCCAGCAGCGTGCCCAGGTGGCCAAGGGGGCCAGCAGCACCCTGGCTTGTGTCAGGGGTAGTGTGGCCAGCAGGAGCTGGGCAGGGATGGTGCCCCTGTGCTCGGCACTGGTGAGGCTGCACCTCGAATCCTGGGGTCAGGTTTGGGCCCCTCAGGACAAGAAGGACATGGAGGTGCTGGAGCGTGTCCAGAGAAGGGCAGCGGGGCTGGGGAAAGGTCTGGAGAGCAGGTCTGATGGGGAGCGGCTGAGGGAGCTGGGGGGGTTTAGCCTGGAGAAGAGGAGGCTGAGGGGAGCCCTCATCGCTCTCTGCAGCTGCCTGAGAGGAGGCTGTGGTGAGGGGGGNGTTTAGGAGACGTGGTGGTGTTGGGTTGATGGTTGGACTTGATGAATCTAGAGGTCTTTTCCAACCTTAATGATTCTATGGTACCGTCTGCAAAACCACAAGTATGCTATGAAGAAAGCAGTATGTGACACTTTTTCTTGATTTACTTTTTCAGTGGATGTTTATCTATGTACAGTGTATATGTGCATCATGAATTTCTCTTTGCAGTTGTCTATCATCACGGAAACAGCGCAACTGGTGGCCATTACACTACGGACGTCTTCCAAATTGGTCTCAATGGCTGGTTACGCATCGATGACCAGGCAGTCAAAGTGATAAATCAGTACCAGGTGGTGAAGCCGTCTGCAGAACGCACAGCCTACCTCCTGTACTACCGCCGAGTTGACCTGCTGTGAAACTTTTCCCTTTTACGCTGTGTGTGCAAGATACCTGCTTTGTAGAACGCCAACTATCACTAACTTTTTTTTTCTCCTGTAAATGCTCTTTTGAGTGAATTTTTTTCTTTTTCTTTTTTTTTTCCCTAGCAACTATCGGATAGAGTGATAAAGGAAACTTACCTTGGGTTTGTGCACAACATAGTTTGTGTTGACTTCTGACTTTGCAGAATGAAGTCACTAGGTTGAAAGACTCAGTGTTGTGAATCAGAAAAAAAAATTCTGAGTTAATGCTGAATCCTAAGATAATAAAAGGGGATTTGCATTTGATTCCCACTTTCTAATTGCGTAGTAGAAGAAAACCCTGCACCAGCAACAGAACTTGTAGATTTCTGTGAAAATGTTTTATCTTTACTTAAGTAAAAAAATAAAAAAATAAAAAAAATAAAAAGCGCTCTCTGCTTCCCCAATAGTTTTTGATAAGTGGTAAAATATGAGCCGATGTGTATGAGACAGAAATGGTCCTATGTGCTTCAAAAAATGTACAAACGTACAAAATGCAGAGTTGCTGGTTCCTAATAGGAAGACACATTTTAATAATTGTGCGACAAGAAACTGCTTAAGTACACATTGCAGATCAAATATTTGGAGTTAAGATGTTAGTCTATATAGATGGGTGATTGTAACTTTATTGCTATTAAGAAATTTCAAACTGCATTTATGCTTCTGTGTACATGAAATTAAAAAAATGGGCAAAATAATTAAGATTGATATTTCTTTAAGTCTGCTTTGTTTAATTTTGCTGTCTGCTCTCCTATAATGTTGAGTTCCTAACTGTACACAGTTTAGTGATATCTAGAAGTATAAAGTTGTCGCCCATCAATAAAAGTCACAAAGTTGGTTTAAGGTGTGTGTGTGTGTGGGTTTTGTTTTTCCTTAAGTGTAAATTCTACCCGTGAAACCTGAGAAATTGCTATGTAGCACTTCTACAGGCATAGATAGCGTTCCCCAAATGAAGTGCAGATTTTTTTTCTTTTACAACTTCTTGAAAGTTCAGAAATGTTCCCATTTGGCCTTGAGATGGAGCTGCACTTTGAGGGGAGAGGAAAGCAGTCAGCCCGGAGCAGCTGCAAGTGTAGCGCGGAGCCTGCACGCGGGCCGTGGTAGTCCAGGGCTGAGCACCCGTCGGCCAGGAAAGGGAATTGTATCCTCCGTGAAAGCCCTGCACGGTTGTCTGAGGTAGATGATGTTCTCTTTGCCTCTGACTAAAATGTTCTCTTTAGCCAGTTGACATTTTCACTGAAAACTTTGGTAAAAATATTTCCTTGATCAGCTTCCTGTTGCCTTCCCTGCTGCTGAAGATGATTAAAAAAAAAGAATCTATATATTGTTTAATCCTTAATTGGACGATAACGGTGTTCTGTGCTTATTGCATCATTGGAGAAGTGTTAGAATTGTTGTCAGTGAAACAGGGCTAGTTTTAGCACGGATTGTCGATGAAAGGTTAAACTGCAGATACTCTGACCAAGTGCTGTTCACTTTTTTAAGGTGCATATAGGAAAAAAGTTATTTCCCACAAAGGTATGGAAATAAAATTACCTGCATTAATTTTACAGCTACTGTGTTCCAATAGATTCCTTTAGCATTTCTTTAAACTGCTGATTTTATTTTAACTTTGGCCTGTCTGTCCAGGAGGTGGGCGCAGGTCTTCGGTGAAAAGCGGTGTTAGCTGTTTCCAGAGAAGCGAGCAGCCCTGGGAAGTGCCCATTGACGTGGGCTTCTTCCCTCTTGTCGTGTCTGCCCAAGCCCAACAGCAATTAGTCACTTTACAGAAGAGGGGAAGGTCATTCACAGCTGATTCCTGGCGGGAGTTGGAGGTGGAGGCGTTAAATCGTGGCTGCAGTTCGCACAATTTCATTGTGTAGGGCTGTCGTGGTGGATGTATGGAAACAGAATTCCTGCCACAGACCTGGGTGTTGGATGAACAACCTGCAGAAAGCCCTGCCCATTTCCCCTCTGACTTTTCTACCCTCTCATCGGAGTGGGATTTTCCTTCCTGTGAATCACTCCGGGCGAGGCTGTCCCACGTCAGGAGTGAGCGTGCTGCCCTGGGCTCCAGCAGTAAGTAGGAGCGTCCGGCCCCGTGGCTGGGGCGAGGCTGTTTGGGGTGGTCCTGTTCTCCCTGCTCGAAGTTCAGTGATCCTCAGGTGGATGATCTTGAGTTTCTTTCTTGAATTATTGGGCAGCGTTAACATATCACCATTGCAATCCTGATGCCAAGAAAATGTTACGGTATTTTGTCGGTTGTTTTGGATATCCAAATGTATAGTTATTTTTTCATTGATCAGTAAATTTTGATAATATTTTCTGATCTGAAAATTGTGACTGAGACACTTCTGATTTCAGTCACATTCCACCAACTCCGAAACAGCTTTCTGTCCAAAACTTGCTTTGATTTTGGCCGGTTGCAGGGAAAACCTCAGCTCCTGGCTGCTCACCGGGCACGGTGCCCCGAAGCTGGGACTACTGAGGCAGCGTGCCAGGGGCTGCCGAAGGACTGGGGGCTTCCAGGGTTTCCCAATGCAGGGCCGCCCGTGATGGGAATTACCCCAGAGCCAGTCCTGGTGAGACATTGGTTCTGCTTTGAATTTGAAATCCGGGGAGAGCGGGGGGGTTGTTCCAAATAAGAACTAAACCAGATTTGGAAATTACTATTCTGTACTGGTTATTATTCACGTCCTGTTTCTGTACCCTGGTTGAAATAGTTTCCCATACTGCAGAAATCCTGTTTCTTTTTTCTTGTGGCTGTGTCAAGTATATACCTGTAGCTCCAGTGGACTGTGAAAAGTTACATTTCTGATAACGTAAGCTTACCAGAATATTCCAGGTAAAATTGCAGGTGTCAAGTGATTAATATATTACTTGATACCGGGTTCCTTGCAATTAACTTTGGTTTTTCACTGGACTAGAGGGTTGGCTGGTGAGTTTGGACCTGTCTTACCCAAAACTTATGGGTAGGACATCAGATGTGTTTAGTAGAAACAATTGAGCCGCATGTTGTTGGGCTACTCCTGCGCTAAAGGACTCTTAACAGCAAGGGATTTCCTAGCAAAACGCCTTCACAGTTTACAGGTGTCTTAACCAGTTGTGGATGGGTTGGTAATACAGGTGTATTAAAATTGCAGGTATAATGAAATATTTTTATTTGGGGGATGGTTGCTGTTTGCAAGCAGCCCTGCAAGGCTTTCCCGGGACTTGGATGAGATGAAGCTCAACTTTTCGCTATCTAAATCTTGCATTTTGTTATCCTTTGGAAAGGAAATGCTGGATTAGTCAGTATTCCTATGAATAATGAAATGAGTCTTCTCGGTTATAGGTGACTCCTCCACTTCAGAAGTGACAGTGTTCAACCTGGAGCGGACACCTCTTCGCGATGAGCCGTTTGAGTGGAGTCCAGCACAGCAGAAATAGTTTGAAAGGGGTAGCGTGAAGAGGAGAGGAAGGAATGGAGAGCAGGAAGAGAAAGAGAGAACTGGTGTACAGTTAATGAGATTTTAGTAGTATTTCATTTAGCTGTGCTTGCGCTTCTGCTGAGGTTTGCTTAGAGGTGCTGTGTATGTGATAGATTAATATTGCAGTGTTTAAATTACAGTTTAATCACCTAATACAGTTTTGCCTAATATAACCTTGGTGGTCCTTGCTGTCAGGAGGTTTTTGGTGTTGAGACGTACGGTTCTGTGTTCCTTTGCAGCTGTGGAAGCTCCAAGAGCATTTCCCATGTCCTGTGCGTTATTCTCTGGGGTAGAAGAATAGAAAAACGAATTTATAGCAGGACTTAAGTTATGGTATATAACCTAGACCTTTCCTGTTCATAAAAGACCTGCATAGACATAATAAAAACTGTCAGGATTGGAGAACGCTATAAGCAGAGTTCCTGCTGCACCAATGCAGTTCACTCTGAGTCTGCAGATGCAGTTGGACATTTCACTTGACGTGAGCAGGTTGCAAGTGTTATTAATTATTTTAAAGAAATGGCAATGAGTAATTGCCGGTTTAAAAAGCAAGTGTTGAAATCCTCTCTTAGTATGAAATGGGAGTTGTTCAGATGGTATTAATTTTTTGATTTTTTCAATAAGGATATTACAAATGCACTTGTTGCTAAAATCTGACTTTTGCAGTCTATTACTCAAAGGAAGAAAAAAGTAAAAAGTATGTGGCAACAGTCTGATGTGGACACACAACCACATGTTTTTATTTTCTATATTAAACTCCTCCCATTGTTGCAAAACAAGGATTTTGCAGCCTTTTGATTCTTTGCTTTGGCTGTAAGTGATTATGTAAAGGAAAAAAACCCCACGCAACACCCAAGAGAACCCCCCCCCCCAATACACCCTAACTCTGGTGGTTGTTTACTGATGTTTAACCCGGGTTTTGAGAAACGGGTTTTTTAAAAAACACACATTAAGACCTCAAGTTTTCAAAACTTGGGATGTGCGAGTCCAAAAAGCTGTTAGAAAAACCTTGCGCCGTAAGCCAGGTCTGCGTGGGGGTTGATTTGATGGGGTGGGGGAGCAAGATTATCAAAAGCACAAGGTATTTGGGGGTGGGGGGAGGTCATGTGGGTTTTTAATTAAGAAACCGGGCTGTTTTCCACAATTATCACCCTGAGACAATGTTGCTTCCGAGGCGGGCCAGGCTGGGGACGCGCTGCAGCAGAGGGCAGTGGTGGCACACGCGAGTTCCGTGGCGTTGCGGCTCCAGAGCTGCTGCCAGGACTTCAGGGAGCTCCCGGGCTGTCGGCAAGGGCTTTATCTGCACAAATGTACTATAAATCTCTCTTGTTTTGAATAGCAATGAAGAGTACGCCTTTGACACGCAGTGGATGTTCCCAAGTTGTTCGGGGATTCATGCAACAGCAGGGTTTATTCCAGGCTATTTCTAATGACCCAAAGGATTTTGGAAAGAATTTCTATCAGTAAATAACCAGATGTAATGACTGCGGAGCTTGTGATTGCAATTCACCTTCTCCCTTTGGGGTAAAATCTCCAGATACGAGTGTTGGGTTAATATTTCTCAACTGTTTCAGTCTGCCGCTCTGTACCGGTCGGTTACTTTGCTCTTGAAAGTGTGTTTCACCATCTCTCACTGCAGATGTAACCAGGAAATGTGGTGAGCTGTGGTAACAAGGTGAGGGGATTTGTAGTTTTTAGTTCACGTTTCACTTGCGCTTAGCGTGGTCAGCAGTGCCTCCGACCTTCAGCAATTAATTTCTGAAATTGCTGCTCCTTGTGTGCTTATTTCCTTGTCTTACTGACCTAATTTTTTACCTGGGCACTGGCAAAAGAGCAGAGGCTTTGGCAAGTTTTGTGGGGAGCTTTTTTTCTGACATATGATCAGCAGATTAAAAGTTTGGGGAAATGTTCTTTATTATGAGAAGGAGGAAAAGAAGCCACAGATGAACCTGGGTGGTCACGGTCCAGGCTGCCCCAAAACAGCAGAGCAGCGAGAGAGAATAAATAGGGGTTCACAGTGCCAAATATTAGTTGTGTTTGGAAGTAAATCTATAAATGCCTGGCTTTTGCTCCAGTGATTCACAGTCCCCACGTTGTTATTTCATCTGCTGGAGCAGCCTCCGTATAATGGCCATGAGTGGGGCATCTTCATCTCCTCCCTGCAGGAGGGCAGGACGGACGCAGCAGGGGTTTCTTGGCCACCTCTACCCCGCTATCATCCTCCAGTAGAGGCAAAGCCCAGACAAGAGGGGAAACAGAAGTAGGCAGCGAAGGCAAGGATGCAATTCTCCCAAGCATGAGCGTGGCCGTGCCGCTGCCTGCCCGGTGCCCGTCGGGAGTAGCTCGCGGGCTGCTGGTCTTCTCTGTTACGCTCTCATCATACTTGATTACAGCCAAGTTTCTGCATGTTTCCTATTGCCACTGGCTTCGCTTCACCCCCATTATTCCCCTCTGTTCTGGAGCAGGAGCTGAAACCAGGTAGTAACAGGAGTTGGCGCTACGGCTTTGAGCCTCTCGCCCCGGTCTTCGCTCTGCCCTTCACTTACGTTCGCTGCTGTTACTACTACTTGAATAGGAAATGAAGGGGAATTCAGCTGAAGCTGAAAATCAAGACGTGCTGTCTGCATGTTCAATTAGGAGGGCATAGTGAAATCTGTGTTTCTTCCTATTCACTGGCTATTACATTAAAAGCCTTCTCTCCTAATATATACTTACATATGCAGCCTGCTTTATGTGGCTTTTACCACATATGAAATGGAGACGTTATAATCAAGGCAGTAATAACGCGGAATGATTAAAAGTAACTTCTGATTGTTTTGGCTTTGGTCAAATGTATGGCCTGAAACTGCTGACTTAAGACAAAATGAGGTGCGTAAGAAGCCTCGTTCCGGGCTGTGCTCATCCCTGAGCACGGCCGTGCACCGTGTATGACTTGTATAGTGAAACTGTACCAGTGTGTATTAAAAAAGAAATTAAAAAATCAAATTTTTGTAAAGCAGCAGGGTTGATGGAGAAGTCGGCCAGCCCAAACCGTCCCACAGGGATAGATTTCCCATAGGAACATTTGTGGAGACTACGAAATACTGAATTTCTCTGAGATCTGGTAATCATTTGTTACAACGGTATATTTGAGATTTAAAATGAGTTAATTCAACTTTCTGGTAATTGGAGCGAAGAGCACTTTCTGAGGGCCGTGACTCAGGGCTGTGGGGCTGCGTGGCTTCGGGGTGGCAGCCGATGTGGGAGCCCGATGGTTCACCGCTTTTGGCCCTCGTTATTCAGGGAAATGAGGAAACCAGGGGCTGCTGCAGCATCTTTCAGCTGATGAAATAAGCCTTCTGCAAATGCAGCAAACTCATTGATCCAGAGTGAATCAGAGGAGCAAAGGGGGGAAAAAAAAAAAAGGAGGATAGAGTGATTTTAAAGTAAAGCAGCGCAGAGCCTCCTGTCAACCCAGCTCTGGGTGGTCTTCGAATTGCCCGTGTTGGTGGTGGCATCTGAGCCTTTTTGGGAGCGAACTGCCCAAATTACACTGAATCGCTCTTAGCAAGGTAGAATTGCCAGGTCCAAATGATGGACCGTATGTTGTCGGTTCACATCCACAGTTTGTTTCGAAGTAAATAGAAACTCTCTGTAAATACAGCTGGGAGAACGTGGCCAGCGGGGAAGAGCAGCCAGAAGGGGAGTCGTGGCCATACCTGGCTGCAGGACGGGGGCTGACTGGTGAGGACCAGCCCCCCCCGTGTCCCAGCCCCCCCCGTGTCCCAGCTACGACTCTGTTTAAAAAACGCAGACCAGAAATGGTGCTGAAGATCCACCCCAAGTGATGAGGATCTGCTACTTCTCGAAAATTCTCAGGAAAATGGTGGAAGAGATCAAATCAGCAGATATATCTTGGAGCTGACTTCAGAGGGCTTGCTTTCTTTGCTCAGTGGAGTTGCTCTATCAGCTGCCAATATTTGCTGCTTTGCTCATGCACTGCTGAACAAATCTGATAAATGTCGTTCTGCTTTTTGAGCACTGCTGGGGTTTAAACAAGCTGCTCGGGCGCCAAATATCTTGTGAGCTCCCTTCTTGTAAACAGTAGATACAGTGGTTGGTGGCTTTCTCAAAGAAATAAATATTGACTGTTTAGAAAAATGGAGGGACTTTTTCCTCAAGAGGTTTGGAGACAGGTCTAGATCAGTGGATTTGGAAAAAATCATAGCTGCTTTGCTTGGATATGCTAAAGCCGGAGATGGGTGCTCCTGTGCTGGGCCGTCGCTGGTGCCCCCTCTTCAGGGGAACGCCCTGGGCTGGGGCTGGGTCATCCTGGGTACATGCTGGGAGACGTGCTGACCCTGCATCGCTGCTGGATGGGGACCCCAAGGGGCTCCCATGGGTGGTGATGCCTGGACCTGCTCATCTGGGTGCTCGGCACCGCAGCATCCCGCTGCGGGCTGGCAGCTGCTGCAGCAGAGGTGCTGTTCCTATACTCATGTAGGTACTTGTGATACCTGTTTGGTGTTTTGCTCTTTGTTTATGTAAGAAAAGGAAGGAACTTTCAGCTTGACTTTTGCTCAATCATTTCCTTCCAGAGTGAATAAAATCCCATTTCAGCTGTATACATAGAATTGCAAACGCGGGCAAGGAGCTTGATGCAAAAGCAGTGCTGGGGCTTCTGGGGCAACAGCCGTGCAGCAGAAGAGGCGAGCCTTGCCTAGATGTTCCACTGACTTTTGATTTTCCTTATTCTCAGTAGCTCCCGCTGTCGCACTGGAGCAGCAGGGGTGAGCTGTGGGTGTGCGTGGGGAATGTCGGCGCTGGGCGAGCTTTGTGAGCAAACCTCAGAGGGTGAGAAATCCCCCGTTTCCCGGCCAAACGCCCAGCTCTGGAAAAAAAGGGGGACTGCCATGGGGTGTGCCCGGGGCTGGACCCCAGCTCAGCCCTGCTGCCAGATTTGGGGACCCCGCGGCTCCGGCGGAGCTGTCTCAGCCCTGGAGCACCAGGACACGCTGTGGTATTTTTCTGTGGGGAGCGGGAAATGAGACAGCTGGCTTTAGTCCCTTGCAAAAAAAAACCCTTTTCTTGAACTCCCCCTTCCTCCCTCATCACTGGAGCCCCTCACCGAGGTGTCGCAGCCCCCCCTTGGCGGCGGGGAGGATGCTCCCATGCCCCCAGGAACCCAGCGGGCTGCAAGCTGTGCCTGAAAGCAAACTGACTGCAGGGGAAAGCAAAGCAAAGCCTTTTATATCATCATCTGGCGGCACTCCTCCTCCTCCTCTCCCCCTCTCTGGGTGTTGTGTTACAGCCTTTGGGAGGATGGTCCTAATTTGCTGCGCCCCAATGACTATCTCCAAACTGTTGAGATCCCAAGTGACACCCCTCTGCTCCTTGCTCCTGCCTCCTTTTCGTGGTTTCCCCCCCTCCCACCTTTTTTTCTTTTTTTTCCCCC
>VZTV01031583.1:596-12630 GCA_013400875.1 Anhinga rufa
AAACAAGCAGAATTACAATCTAGGTTTACAAAATACTAAGGAGAAGTATGAGAGAGAAACTGTACTCAACAACAGCTGCCCTCTAAAAGGCTACAAGACATTAATTAGCTTTATTAGTTATTAATTAATTAGCTACTGCTCTCTGCAGCCTGCCTCTGCCTAGCTTGGGAGGATAGGGCTACAGAACAGCAGCAAGAGGCCAGAGTCATGCTCTACAGCAGGTCCCTGGGATCCCCTGGCATCTAGACAGAAGTGAGCCATGCTCCAGTCAATTTTCCTTTCCCTTTATCAGCCTCATAAATGATGGTAGGAAAAAATAAGCATGTCTAATAACATTGAGCAATTAAACAGCAGTTGATAAATAAAGATGCTGAAAATAAAGTTTGGCCAATCAAAACTAATACAAGCTACAGAGCTGCTACTGAGATGTAGTAAGCAGTTAATAACAATTATAAACAATAATGTACTCCACTAAAACAGCCTCTCCAATCCCACCTTCCGCTCCGCAGCTATCCATGGTACACTCAGTTTAAGAGGTTATTCCTCAATCACCTTCAGAGGAGGACATTAACTTATACCCTGTGCTCCTCTTTACGCCTCTCCATACGTGGCCTGAACATATTAGACTCTGGGTCTGTTTCTTCATGAATGTGCACTCCTTCCTGCTTCATGTGTTCTCCCAGTTCCAAGAGCTTTCAGCTTAAAAAAAAAAATCACTTCCTGGCAAGTTGGACAGTTTTCATGGCAAGTGTCCATGGTCCCTCTGAGTTTTTAACAGTCCCACACACAGCCTCACTTCTCTTCCCTTCCCTCCAGTCCTCACAGTGGTCCATTATGCTAAGTCACACTGATCCAAAAATGGGAGTTGAGGGAGACACTCTGAAATAGGCTAGAAAAACTCTTACTGTGGTATGGCCCATAAGAGGACAGCTTTTTTAAGCATTTGTCTCTCTGCTAAATAATTTCTGAAGTTCCATATTTAAATTCCCTCCCTAAGTGCTGGAGTCTGCCCTGTGAGGAGCTCACTAAAACTGAGGTAATGAAGGATATGATCAGTTTTCTGAGGGTGCTGTGACCTAGAGGCAGGTCTGATTACATCATTTGTTTAGGGTTGAGTCTCAGGAGCTTTATAAAAAGCAGTCCTAAAAGGAAGGAGAGAGACAAGGGGACAGAAGGGCAGTAACTCATTAGCAGTTCTGTATGTGTGCATTCTGCTGTTTGCCACATATCTACAAGGGAGTTTCTTCAGAGTGCAGAGGAATCTGTGAACTCTCGGAATATTATAAGCCTTTCCTTGAGATGTCAGCCAAGAGCTTCAGTATAGTCACAGTCACTACTGTGCTTATTTTCTTCCTAAAGATACAACTGTCAAATCAAGCGCCGTTGAATGGTAAAGTCTTTCAGCTTTCTATTTTATTGTCACTTGTAACTTAGAGCAGCTAATGTATGCAGAAAACTGGCATCTTTTAATTATTACTATTTCAATAGCATGCTCAAAGTTGTATATTGTTGCAGTCTGCCGTTTGGAGTTAGTATCCGTATTTCAATTTCTCAGAATAGGCATTCTGATATATACAGGAAAAAGAAATTTGTCCTCTGATTTAGTTTGCGTTATAGACTTCTTGCATGCTTACTATGCCTTGCTTTGTGATGTTTTTGTTTCTCATAGAATGAAGCAGAGGCTGGCCCTTCTCAGAGTTAGTGGAAGCATCACACCTTTCCCTCTGCCCTGTTTATTTTTAAACCAGAGGAAAAGAATGCATCCCCCGTGAAGTGCCCCACATACTAGACCTCATTCTCTTATATTTAAACAGGACCAGTTTCAGGAGGTCAGTGCTCCTCACCCTCTTTTTAGGAGTTAATGTTAATCTATTCAAGCTGATTATAATCAATTTTTCATCCATTCAAACTAATCATAATCCATCTAGTGTGATTATAGGATATTAGGGAGAATCATTGTAAAGCGTTGTGTGAGAGGAGTTACTCAGCATGCATATTCATGGGACGAAAATCCTGAAGGCTCAAGCATAATCCAGAGCAGTCAGCTTCATACAGAGCTCTGCCAAGACAAGCATTTTACCAGGTTTTTCGCATGAGCTACATAAGGGGTGGAATTCAAATTTTTAAGGTCACCACCTCATTTCGGGCATATACACTCTGAAAAATGGTTATAT
This sequence comes from Anhinga rufa, assembly GCA_013400875.1. NCBI lineage: Eukaryota > Metazoa > Chordata > Aves > Suliformes > Anhingidae > Anhinga > Anhinga rufa. The sequence goes on from VZTV01031583.1 coordinate 2,771, forward strand.
TCTCTAGCAGAATCTCTCACCTGAAGGGCAGAGGTTCCTAGAGCTTGGTGCTTTCCACAATAACAGAATAAAGCTTGGTGCTTTCCACATGCTTCCTCTGGCAACACAAAAGGTTTGGAATTGAAAGGATGTGTTGAAAAAATGTCTTACGATACATCCTGAAGGGAATACTGGAGAATTCCTATCTTAGAATTAGACACCCAGTACCAAGAATTGGCAAGAGCCACAGCATCTGCCTGTCTCTGACATCTCCCCAAGTCAGAGATACAACTAACATAGATTATCACAAGTAAAACCATTCCCACTTCCCCAGCTCCCAAGTGACATTGGAAACGTATTCGTTCCCTGGATATCGATCAGTGAAACACAGATACACTGGCTCTAGGAACCTCCTCTGCCATGCATGGACATGTACCTGTGTTACTCATCAGCACTCACCCCAACATGAACAAAGAGGCAGGAAAGTGCTTACAGGTACAGAGCTGTTGATAGATGTGAATCAGACGCTCCATCGACTCTCCTCCAATTTTGGGAGACTGTGTGACAGTCTGCCTCGTCCTCATTTCATTATCAATAAGGGTAATAGCAACCTTGTTCACAGTCTGAGGATGCAGCAAATCACTTTTACAGCTCTATATTTTCATTCAGACAAAATCAAGAAGATTCTGCCATCTGGTCATCTATTCATCTCCTGATCTACGTTAGATGAAATAAGCGTTAAATGTGCCTCAGATCTGCCTACACTAGTTGCTGTTACTGTGCTCATCAGTAAAGTCATAATGGTAGTGAATGGCAGATCATCAAAATGCTCACAGGCTAAGGAAAATTTCACTTGGCAAAAGACTTTAAGCTTTAATTTATTTTTGTTTCAATTGGCACAAATACCAAAAATATTTAAAATCTTTGAAATTGACTCTTTTAGGTTGTTCTACATTACAAAAATCATAGTTTTGCCACTTCGTACACATTTAAATGGGCATGAGCAGAGACTAGCTATTGTAGTTAAGCCAATATTTCTTCAAACTGTTCAGATAGGGATGTGTTCATTTCTAAAACCTGTTGACAGTCAGTTGCTATCTTCATGCAAGTTTTACCTACAGAACGTGCTGACCAGAGGACACAAGCACCCCCAAAAAAACTCAGTAAGAGATAATCTGCAGAGACAAGGGGAGAGGAGAATGAGGTTTCTCATCTTGAAATCTAAGACAGTACATGAATTCTGCTACGTGAGGAACCTGGGGACTTCAGCCAGGATGATTCCACAGATCTTGTTTTGAAAACTCCAGTGTAAAAGAACAAGGAACACTGGTCCTAACGAATTGGAAGCAGAGAGCTTAGTGTTCCCAGCACATATCAACACAAAAGAGCTAAGTGCAGCTGTTTTGCACATCCCTACAAATTAATCCCAAACATTTCACACGACATTCTTTGGAGAAGAGCTGTATCTGTGACCACGCTTCAGAGTACAGAAATGCAGCCAAGAATCATGTACTGAACAGACATGTGCATGTAAGGACAAATATTTGCCGGCATGCATGCACGCACACCCAGGCACACTGATTGTTTGCAAGACTCATAATTCACAACTGTTTTCTAAGCAGACATAAAATTAAATTTGTGGAGAGTAAAGATCTACATTAGCCTCATAACCAAAACAGTTCAGGTCTGTCAGGACAAGCACCTCTAATTACAGAGTAAGCTTAATGGCTGTAAGTAGGTTTCAGGGGAAGAAAAAAAAAGAGCATTTAATAAGTCAAGACATTTCCAAAGACATGCAGAGACACTGTCCCAAGCTCAGTTCCTTAAGCAATGGATGAATATTGATCATGTTAACACTCACTCAAACCCCCGGGATTCTCCAAGTTATACAGGTTTGTGTATCATACTCCCTTTTTTGCAAAGTCCATCTACTCCTATCTGATTCAGCTGGCAAATCCCAGAGCTGCTGTACAGAAATGACCGTCCATCATTTCTCAGTGTAGCAACTGACAATCCACTGACATTTTTCAAACTCCTCAACTAGGCGTGAGGGGGGTTCATTATAGCTACACCCCATTTATATTCCTTAGTTTCCTAACCAGAAAAAAATAAGGGATGCACGTACATACAGAGTCTGTGGCTATTCCACAAAAAAAAAAGACTGACAAAAGTTTCACTTCAGGATTTAAGTGACCACAAGAAAGTCAAGCCCTATGGGCAGGATCACAGGGATAATTATAGTTATAATTTGGGTGAGAAGGGATCATAATCTTTGAAAGCATCTGTATTTTGCTCAACATCTGGGTTTAGAAAAACAGATAAAATTATTGCAAAATTCAGTACATGGGTTTAAGTGGCAATTTGGTTTTTTACAGAGTAAGATCAATTTCAAATATTCACAATAATATTTCCTTTGTCTTTAAACAGGGTCAAAATGGTCTTACATTGGTAAGTAGTAACTAATTTGTACATAATAAGTTGTGGCTTTGTTCTGTATTTTAAGGAAATGCTGGGTTCACTATTTTTACCCAGGTTTGGATCTGGCTCATTGTCTTGAAACCTGTTATTCATCCATCAGGTTTCGCATCTGGGTGATTGAGAATCAGTTATTGGGTTCTAAATTGCCTTGCAGAATGACAGGAACTTCAGCAGACTAAGATGGGCCCTACAACTGCAGAGGTTCCCCAAAGCCCTCTGTTTCCCCACCAGTCACATTTCAGCCTAGTTCTGCAAAGAGCATACCTCTCCCTACCCACATGGGGCTTCATTTTTAAGTAGAGTCGGAGTTCAGCAAGTCACCTGTATCGTGTGACTGGAGACTCAGCTCCCTGAAAATCCCAGCACTGACAAGGTAGAATAAATCATAATCAGGTAAGCAGTGTTATTTTGTACACTAGTCCTTTAAGTCAGCTACTAAATCTGATGGTTGCTCAGGAAGAATTATTATCTAGAGATTTTATTGCAAGTGATCAAGTCCTCTGGCCAGTTATTTCCTCATTGAGTAGTGTTTTATATGCTACATGCCCACAGAGAAATAGGCAGTACTGAGGATCTCAGCAAAAAATGCTTGTTCTTAAGCCTTTGGTGCTGCTCCAAGACAACACAAAGAACCTCTGAGATTGAACTTGCTGCTAGTAACTGCTCTCTTTGGCTGTGCTCCAGTTTACCTGATTCTCTTCACATAAGCAAAAGGAAACTTCCAGCTGCATGTCTATAGGTATTAATCTAACTGCCAGTATGCGTATGTACACTTCACGTTCTCATTAAGAAAAAAAGCACAGTTTAAATAACAAAAGCCTGAGTCTTCCACCTTGACAGCAGCCATTAGATGAACCTAACCCTGCTGCAAAGTAAGGAAAGCAAGACTTCTTTTACTACCATCCAAGTAGAAGTTTTGCCCTCCTTCCCAGGGTAATGCTTGTTTAGCTACTTCTCCCTTTCTGGGAATTTGGGTACCAGTGTTTATTTCAGAGTATGTTATTCTCAGTGCCCAACTCGGTCAATTCCTAAGTGCTTCCATACTGCAGTCTGATTTCTAACATACTGGAAGATAGAGGGAAGGCTAACAAAACAGATTTTTTTTTTTCTTCAACTACTGATTTTTAAATATACCTAGAAAAACATATAAAAGCAACTTCAAAAATTTAAAGTGGCAACTGAACTCGTACAGAATAGTTCTTTTCATATACCTGGAAAAAAGCAGAGGTGCAACATTGGTCTACACAGAGGAAAAACAGCGAGTAGAGACTGCCATCAGCCAGAAAAGAGCCTCTCCATACTCTCCTACTGATCCTGGTTCCTTATGGCAGCCTACACCTTCCACCATCTACCTTTATCCCTGCAACACTTTGCAATACCTTCCACTAAAATTAAGCCAACAGGAAGGGAAAGGAAGTCAAGCCATTATAATCAGAGTGCAGACTGATGTCAAGATGAACATCAATGTACAAGATTAAGGGTGGAGGAGAAATCTAGGTGTGGATTGTCAATGAGAGTTTTATTTGTTCAGTATGACAACATGTAAAACCGAATGTTGATACAGCATTAGCAGCTCAGGGCATGGTGGCAAAGCAAGATGAAACTGCATGTGATCAGGCCTTATCTTTTCAGCATAAGCTTTCCAAAGAACTCTCTTTCAGTGGTGCCCGATGACAGGACAAGGGGCAATGGACACAAGTTGGAACGCAGGAGGTTCCACTTAAATATGAAGAAAAACCCCTTTGCTGTGTGGGTGCCAGAGCAGCGGCCCAGGCTGCCCAGAGAGGCTGTGGAGTCTCCTTCCCTGGAGACATTCACACCCCGCCTGGACGCGGTCCTGTGCCCCCTGCTCTGGGTGTGCTGCTCACGCAGTGGGGCTGGACAAGGTGATCTCTGAGGTCACTTCCAACCCCTACCGTTCTGTGATTCTGTGAAATGAGCATTTGGCTTGGCTATAATGGAAACTACTGCATTAGATATAATAAATAAAAAGGCTAAACCTCTCCTCTATTTGCCTTTTCCTTAGCCGAACTGCAGCAGTGGTATTTGTTCTTCCCGATTTCACTACTCTTGTATATAGCCCAAGAAAAGAGCCTGGAAGAAACAGCAGAGGCCAGTAAGGTGGTGCATAAGCCCTCAGCCCCCTCTGACACAGGCTTGCTTTGTGTCCTCTGATGGGCTGCTTAATCTTCTGTAAAATGGACGAAGTACACGAAGTATATCATGAGAAAAGTGTTTTCAGTTAAAGAACTAGAAGAATTGTTCCAATGCCACATAGCTCACGACAGCGCGTGTGTGCAGCTTTTGGCAATGTTGCTGTGTGGCTGGAAGGTGCAAACCTGAAGTCCTCTGCCCCAGAAGAGAACTGGTAGAATTGGAAAACTGGGCTTCAGTTCTTTGGACTCTGGCTTTCTGCTTCTGTAAAGTAAGAGGGCTGGAATGAAATCAAAGAACCAGAATCACACCTTGAAAATGGACAAGCAGCTACAATAGAGAAAACCAGCTTTACAGCCAAGACTAAAGTAATAGTGCCAATGGAATTATTAGCGTGCTTTAGCATGTGAGGAGTCAACTTCACGCTACATAGACACAAGGAGTGTTGTGTCTAATGTCTAAGGCTAATTGAACTTGCAAAATCTTTCATTTTACTGTTGCCAAATCCTCTACTTCATTTCAGTGAGGTGCTGAGAACCTGTGCTAAGACCCCTCCACTTCCCCTTAGGAAATGCCAGCTTGTGTGAACATGCTCAAAATTTCTCATACAGCACTTGAACGGAGTAGGAGGGAAGCTACAGCCCTTGGCAATTCCTCTATGTTACAAGCTTCCCTCAGGACACATGTGAGGAAGACACACACATATTGGATATGTGCACATGGAATGGTATGACTGAGCTCTGCCTGTGCTCTGTGCCAAATGGGAACCATGTGGTCATGTTACTGTGGCAGAGAGCCTGGACTCTCAGCCTTCACTAACTCAGCCCTGGGCTAACGGCAGCTATGCAGCTTCCAGCTGGCTGAAAACAAGGCAGAGTGCTCTGCCTGGCTGCAAAAACACCACAGGCATTCCCTGTGTTACTGACCCAATGCATTCTACTACATTAGTTTACTTCAGATCAAGAGAACTTGGATACCCTGTGAGAACCTCAAGCAACATGAACATTAATTGGTCATCAGAGCCAAAGTCTGTTGGTAACACTGGTGTCTCATAGGCCTGTTTTCTTTGTTTTCTAAGTCAGCAAATGTACATATCCTGGGAGCAGACATCACTGTTATTCCTAAAGGAACATCTGTCCTGCATCATCCAGCCATGCCAGGGCTGTGGGCTGGCTGAAGGCTTAGGCATGGAAAGCTAAAAGCTGTCAAAGGAGATGATACAATGGACGCATGCAGCCGTGGTGCTGAGGGTATTTTGCTCAGCTCACTGTGCAGCTGGGCAGCAAGACTATCCAAAGAATTATTACTACTTTATTTACAGACATCTTTTATAAAAGAGCCATGAGGGCACAGCCAGGCTCAGGGTTATTTACAGTGTGGTAGGGGAACATGGTCCTGGAAACTAATGTAAAAGAAGGCAGCCCACCAGCTGGATTTGAGCAACCTGAGTTTGCACCCCATACAGCAGGGAGTGTTCATGGCTGCGCTGGGAGAGGTGGTAGCAGGAGGGGTCCTGCTTCCACCCATAGCAATAGCTCCATACCTTTATTTGCTCACCCAACAGCTGAATAGTAGTGTTCAGTGGGTAGGACAGACCCATAGCACAATTACTGCTCTGCTGACACAGTCCTGATGGGATCCTCATAGCAGCAAACATCATCTGAGATGCCTGGGTCTTTCCCTTTGTCACAAATGCTGTCACAAAAGCAGCAGATTAACTACTAAGATATTTTTGCAATACTTCTTACATTAATACCTTTTGAGTCTTGTAGTTCAGGCCAATCTTCACATATCCACATGCTAGTCTTTATTCAGTAGTGATCAGACAGAGCCTTTGTAAACACAGTGTGATTTCCACTTAATTTATCTGAATGTGCTGGCACAGAAAAAGGAAAATCTGGTTCACAATCAATCATTTATTTTCAACAGAGCTAGCTGAGAAATGCCTTCCAGCTGTGTGGTTTATCTACGATGGAAATCTCAATTTCACATATGCAAACCCAAGCTGCAGTGAGCTCAGCTCTTTGAGACAGGAGTTTTGAGGCACTGAAATTAGGAAGACTACGTGGCAGAATTTCTAGAAAAACTGGTTTTGTACCAAAAAAGGTTTTTTGTTTGGTTTGGTTGGGTTTTTTTTTAATTGAGCAGGAGTAAGAAACAAGTAAAAACTGCTGTAGCTTAGAGGCATGTGAGTGTGGTTGCAGATTTATGTCAAGGAAAGGATAACTGCTAGTAAAGATCAAGGTACATAAAGACTGCAGTAACTACAGCATTTTATAGAAAAGACAAAAGCTTCCCTTCTGAACTGCTGATGTTGGTGTGGAAGTTCCCATACTCTGTGCCAGCTCTTAAGGGCATTCAATTCATCCAAACATAGTACTGAAAGAGTGAGTGGTACTTCATGACATGGTTTCCACTGGCTGGGACTAGACTTCTGGTTTATGCATCAATTAAAAATTACCTATTTAATTACCAACTCTCCAAACCTATGATATGTAATATATTAAAGTCTTCTTGCAAAGTCACTATCTTATCAGTGCACAAAACCCCCAAACCTTTTAAAATTACTGAAGTCTTTTTACAATAAAGGCTTCTCACCAATTTTTTTCCGACACTGCTGTAGTCTTAGCTCCCTTGAAAGTGTTAAATTTCAGTGTCATTGTCTTGTACATCAAGTTTCAACCTCAAGAAACTATAATTTCCTGGTATATCCTGATATATATTTTCCTGAGAAATATTCTTGAGTATGTATATCCCATAGTATGGAATTTATGTTTTTCCAGATGGATTTATTTGTCAAAAAATATGTAGAGGGTAGTATACAGTCTTCCATAATGTCAGCATAACATTTATTAGCTTTTAGAAAGAATTTCAATAACTTTAAGACAGTACCATGAAGATCTAAGAGGAGAGAGATTAATGCGATTGGCAGTGAACTGGAGTCAACAATGTAAATTACAGCAACATCAAGGCCTATCTATACTGAAAAGCACTGACTGAGTCTGAGTATCCACATTGCAAACAATGTCATGTGCTAACCTGTGTCTTGAATAATCTTAAAGAACTTTAACAAGGAAGTGAGTCTGTCTTTGAGCACCAGAACTGAACTTGCCAATTCTGTCACATACACTATGTTTAAGTCAGATTCACCTCCACTATCCATATCCTTGGAAACTGCCTTTCACACTAAAAAGTAAGCCTCTAATAATATTCTCCTAACTGTTAATTTTCCTTCAGAAAAGATCTGAACTTGCTTTGCCACTGATGACCTGATATAACATAAGATTCTGGCATTCATGATTCATGGAAGATGTTAGCATACTGGAAAGACTTCAGAGAAGCCACAAGGAACATTATAGGTTTGGAAAAGAAGCTTTCTAACCAAAGACCCAAGGAATGCAATCTATTTAGTTTAAGAGAAGTGAGAAACTATATCCTCTCTGTTATAACTACTTCAGTGAGGAACAGAAGTATGCTAACAGGAGGCTCTTCAATTTCTAAGCAAAGGATTAAAAGCAATCACTATCTAAAGGCAGTCAAAGCTAGACAAACTCCCAGTGAAAAGCAAGCTGCCAAGGAGAGTAATTATCCATTGGGCACCAATGAAGTATCTTTTACCTGCAGTGCTTAAAGGAAGAGTAGATGTTTTTTCCCTTCCGAAAAATATGGCCTCTTTAGAGGTAGAAATGAATGCAGGGAGGTCCAATGGCCTGTGTGATACAGATCAGGCTGGGTGATCCCAGAAGACCTTCCTGCCTTAGAAAGAATCATGATGGATCTTCAGAGCCAAGGAGAAACACAAGTTGCAAGTACCTCTTTTGGTATTTAAATCCAAATGGTCTCAGCTTACAGCTTGTGAACAGCTGCTAGCTATTAATGTGTAATTAAATCAAAGGCACAATTAAAACTCTCTTGATATTATCTATTCTTTGTAGATCCTACCTAGGGCAAATGACTGTGATGAAGAAAAGTTTCACCAGAGTTTGAGCAAGTTATTGCAGGTCAAATTATCATAATACCTTCCATTTTTGCAAGTTAGCTTTTCACTGTGGGTTATGCAATATTGCTAGATAGAGCCAGATAGTTTGTATGATAAGGAAAAGTTTATAAGGGTCTGGCTTTCTGTGTACTGAAAAGTATAGAAGCTTTTCTCTGCCAACATGAAGTCACTTCTTTCAGCAATTCTCTTCAGAAGGCTGGAATAGCTGTATTACTGTGCACATGCCTGTCACTCCCATAAGAAAAAGTAATTCATGTCAGTAATAATCCAAATACTGTCACAGATCCAAACTCTACTTGTCACACTTGTGGGCTCTGAAGAGAGCCAGTACCATCACAAGAGGGTCAGGGGCACTATGACTGGCTGTGGTGCTGCTGCCTGCAGGCCTAACCTGGTGAGCTACCAGGCCTGCAGTGATCATCAAAAAATCGAGGGGTGGTAAAGTGCCTCTCTGAGATTTTTGTTGGCGTTTGACCCTTTTCTATCAAATGGCACACTGGAAAGATGAAATTAAGTTAAAAAAAAAGTCAAAAATTCAGAAAAGGCTTCTTTTTCCTCCTTTTCCAAATTTTGGGTCAAGGCTGAAACATGGGAGTTTTTATATTAATTGCATAGTTAAGGCTTGACAAATGTCTCTGTTAATTTACACAGGTCCTGATGGAGAGAAGGCCTGGTCAAAGAAATACCCATTTTGTGGAGGAGTATTCCAATCACCAATAGATTTCCACAAAGATATTCTCCAGTATGATTCTAATCTCTTGCCTTTAGAATTCATAGGCTATAATGTGCCCTCCACTGACCAGTTTACATTGACCAATAATGGTCATTCAGGTAAGGGAACTCAATGACAGCAAGGGATTGTGAAGGAAGGAGTTGCTGGAGCTCGTGGTTTTTTTTCATGGGTGAACTACTTTGATTAGCAGATGAAATTAAACTGTGATGATGAAGCCTTCACATCAGCATACCTACATCTAGAGAACAGGCTAGGGAAACTTGGGAATGTACTAAGTACAACCGGACTCACGGTAAGCCAGATTGACTGTGGTTTTTAAATAAACTCTAGGCATGTCAGAATTCATTCCTGAGCTTTTCTTATTACTTTGGTTGGAGTGCTCTGAAACAGAAACAGACTTTGTGATTCTGTTAAAAAGAGATAAACTGATAAAATATGGGTGCAATGGGTCTCTGATATTAAGAGTCTAATCAAAGCAGCTCAGCTGAATTACATGCGGGAGGAGGGGAAGAAAAA
>VZTV01031595.1:0-12089 GCA_013400875.1 Anhinga rufa
GAAATACAGTACGAATTGCATACAGCTGGTATTACAATAAGCCAGTACACCACATTTTTGCCACAGCTGCTTTGTATCTTCAATTTCATTTGTTATTGAAGGTTGTACTTTAATGCTGAAACACTGCATATTAAAATTTTAGGTTCAGTTACTACAAAAAATGCTTGTAAACGTGTTCATATACTTTCAGACAGAAAGAGCAATGCCGCATATGCAAAAAAAAAAGATATTTTAAAGATTGAAATAGACACATTTAATAACAGTACTTCTATTCTACTTGTCCTAGTCTATCAAGTGAGAAATATGAGCTATTGCTAAGTTTACTTAGGTCAGCATTTATCACCATAGGAATCAATTCTTCATTCTTATCATCACCCTTTCTCACAATGCCCCACTAATAACTTGATAAGAAAGTTATCCCAGAAACATTGTTTTACTCTTTAAAAAGAAATTCAAATCATTTGGAAAAAAGTACTGCACATCATAAATGTAGTTAATATGCATATACTATTAAAAAAAAATATATTCAAACCGCCATCCCAAACAACTCTACACAGAGCTAGCTAGCTCACTAAAATAAACATAAAAGCATACAGCCTACTGGAAAACAAAATAATGAAAGCTAACACTTCACAAAATAAGCCACCCTTTTCCACGTATTTTGGAGGTACCAGGACCTCTCTGCTGCTGGTGTTTCATACCAATGCTTCTTTCCAGAACAAGTATGACTTCAAAGCAGCAGGGTTATGAAATCATGAAAGGATGCAATACATAATATAAAGGAATGATCATGTCCCCTGCTTATGAAGTTAAATAAATGAACATAATTAGAGAAAAAACAAAATGAAGTCTGCAAGTATATCAAAATGAGGCCAAACAGATAAGGAGACTTAAGACATACTCTTAGAAATTTTAAGCACTTGAATCACAAAGAGAGTAATGGATGGGAATGATTAATTATTTGTTTGTTTTTCATTGCCAGACCCAAAAATAAAAACAGAGTATGTGTGAGCAGAACAGAGAAAAAAGAAAAGTAGCTTTGCACAAATTANNNNACAAAATAAAAAAAAAAAAAAAAAAACACAAAACACTGAAATCAAGCTCCCTACTCTTACAATGAAATACAGGTTAGATGTTAGTTGACATATTAGGCAGAGGAAGGTCATTTGCTTGATTTTCTTTATGTGCTATAGCATATTCAAATTTAGGTAAAATGTTTCATACTACCCAAAAATATTTTTAGCTAATGCTTTACAACTTAGTGCTACTAAATCCAATTACAGAATTATATTTGTTAAATCTTAAAGGTATTACAATACTTTATCCTAGAAAGATCATGTAAAAATAAAGCTATTTGTAAATTAAATAAACTTCGTCTGCTTAAGATTCCAGCTATTTAAAATACCTGCAGTTTGAATACACAGATACTTAAAATGAGTGGAAATGAATTTTGAAGTACTGCAATTAACACTGACTGACATTCAAACTGTGGAGCTGAACTAAATGTTTCGAACAGCAAATGATGGGGAACAATGACCATAAACTGAACTTCAAACATACATTTTCCTCCTCCTTTTAAGTTCCCTGTTAATAGTCATGTTCACTGACTGCAGTTACCAAGATATCTTAAAGCAAAATCCGGTGACTCAGATTGCAAGGGCAGCAAACGTACATCTGAAGTCAAGTACATGCTGACAGCCCTTCTCATTTTATGTTTGATATATTTGATATACTTAGGATTGAAAGATCAACGTTGGTATTTCTACATCATCTTTACAAATTGCACTGATAATTTCATACTGTGTATATAAAACTATTTGAGTTTGTTGGTTTGTTGCTTTTGGTATTTTGGGTTTTTTGTTTGTTTGTTTGTTTTTAAAAGCTTTGTTCACCTGAAACATATTCTGAAACTTCTCTTTGCAAGCAGGTGAAAGTTCTTTGTTTTCATTTGGAAATACTGAATGATGAAGAGTTCATATTACCTATTTTAGATTATCAAGTACAAAATTCTCCCAATAAGGAAACTATTTCTCTTACATCATCCCATCATATTTTGTTATCTGTGTGTTCAATTTTTGTTCAGATTAGTTTTGCAGATTTTTTGTCAATATTCATACAAGTTCATACTCCTTTGTTTCTTAAACAATGATACAAAGAAAAGTTAAATTCTAAAATGCAGGAAGAGAAATAAAAAAAAATATGATATCAATGGAAAGCTAGTAAAATACACTATAGCCAATAAAAAGATGAGGGAACTACAAGAAGAAACTAGCACAAAAAGTAGGCTACAAGGACTAGTATGGGTATTTTTACACATAATTTTTGAGTCTGGCCTACGTAATTTATTGCCTTTGACATCATTTTGCTTTCCCTTTTTGTTAAAAGTAGATTTTTTCTAAAAGTCAGCAATACCTTTGTCTACCTGTCCTGTCTGGGAGACTGAAAGATAAAGGTCTGTAAGAGAGAAGAATGGAAAGAGCTAGAACAGATCAGGAGGTTCGGAAAAAATGAGGTCCAACTTAAAAGTCTAAATCACACGCAGCTGAACACTCCAAATAGAGAATAGGTATCCCAGGTTTACCTACAGTACTTCCAGAGGCTCTGGATAAAATCCCAATGACCCCTCTCCCAAAAATTCCCTCCCTTGATTACAATGATCCTTTGGCTTTAGGAGGATTGACCAGAAATCCATTCAAAAATAAGCACTAAACTGAAAGGTAGGGAAATGCAGTTAAGACAACATTTCTCAGGGTAGAAATAGAATTTCCTTTGTAGCCCATCCAAGCAATATAAGAGCTGAATCAGAAATCAAAGCTAGGGACTCCCTCATAGTGGTTTAAATAATTAATCTCTGTTGAAAGCATTTAACCAATTCTTTGAGTTGATAACTTTGCTCAAAAATTTGTGAATTTAATAAAAACGTTTGATCTTCTTCACTAAATCCTAACTGAAAGCCTGTTTAGAAAGCTAATACGTAACTACACAAACACCTGATGTCAAATGGCTAAATTTTGTATACTAGGGAAGCCAGGTGCCCACAGTACAATTTAAAATATTTCTGAAAATGTAGCTCAGTTACAACTTTATTAGCTTCATCATTTCAGCTATAAAAGAAAAGGTAATTTAACCTTAAAGCAGCTATTTTATGGATGCAAGAACTATGACAGAGGTCTAACAAGCCAAATAGACTAAAGCAAGAGGGCTGTGGCATAGGTGGCAGTCCTATGAACTACAGACTATATCAATAATAATTTATTTTTTTTAATTAAGGAAAACTAAGAATATCCACTAGTTTTGATTTCTTAGTGACCAGCATTCAAAAATATTATTACGTTATTACTGATTTTGATTTACATTAACTGGATTTTTTTGTTTCTTGATAATACATGTTCAGGAAAGACATGTTGAAAGATTTACAATCTTGATCAAAAAGACGAAAGGAAAAAAAACAGCCATCAGGACATTTCTGTGGATATACATGAAGCAAATGATTAATGATCTGAGGAAATAGTTACCAGGTATTGTGAAGTATCTCAGCATTACAGTAACTGTTAGATTTGAAAAGAAACAGTCACTGAACTAACAAAAAAAAAAATGCATTTGTGGTGAGCAGACTGTGAAATGTTCTACTCCATCCCAGTCACCAAGTGTTTTAATTTATCACTGCTACTTCTTTACCTTCTATAATTCATTGCTAAATATAAAGGAACAAGTTGCTATTTGCCTTGCATATGCTCTGAGTTCTACATGTTTTTTATATCTTCCACTGCCTGTTTTTATACTAAAATCATCTTGAAAGAGTGACTTACTGATGAATAATGGAAAACAGCAAATATTGCAGCTGGCTGCACTGAATCGATGACTAGGTCAGAGACAGGTCTACAGTTGATTTGGTAACAGAATTCACATAATTAAGAATAAATACCTTAATTAAATGCATTTAGGTAAAACAGATACGCGCACAATACATAGTAGAACACAGCTGCTCAGTAAGTTCAGCTGTTGGGACACTGTTACTTTTCCATCAAATAAAAAAAATATATGTAGGCAGAAGTTATTAAAAAATTATGAGAATAATTCCAAATATTCATCCCTGTGATCAATGGCCCTTTCTCAGTTTGATAAAAATGTTAAAATGAACAGTTTGGACATCTTCATAATCTACAATACAATCCTTCTGGATGTGTACTGCTATGCACTGTATCACATCATACCTAGCTTTTTCCTGTTTTTCACACAGTGTTGCCTTGTTCTTGGATACAGTTTGGAAGTTGTGCAAAACAATTAAATGTATTAAAAGACTTGAGGTGGTGCAGTGTGAGATTGCAGAATTAGGAGAACAGTATACATTGTACCACAAACAAGCTGAAGACTTCTTTTCTCTTTTTGTTGCACTGAAGTCTAGGAAGTTCTCTGGGTCTTCTCCTACAATGTCATTTAGTTCATATTTATGCCACCTGCAATATTTCAATCTACTCAGCTGATTTCAACATTAGAAACAGTCCCCAATTCAAGCAAAGGTTTGTTTAGAAATTTGAATATTATGCTTTGAAAATCAGAGGATGTGTTCTCCTGTGGAATTACTCTCATCAGTAAGAATCAATCACAGATTTAGCTAAGATGTACTAGTAGTATTTTGGCTTACAAGGCATGTCTGGTGATGTTAAAGGAACAGTAATATTATGTGTCATAGCTAAAGCAATTCTAAAATCCTTTCTTAGTCTAAGTTTCTTTCCTAAACACAAATTCAACAATTGTTGAATTGAAAAGGGATTCCCACAACTTACGCAAGTATCCCTTGCTCAGACTGTTATGGGCATATACAGAATATCATTTTGTCTCTTGAATCTTCTCAGCTGAAGACCAGGTGTTCAGATTACCAAAATGGCAGAATTCATATTTACTTTAAAGGGTCTAAAACTAAAGTTTTAAATTCTATCTAGTCCATTTCAGTCCAATTTATTATTTTATGGTTTGTGTTTTATTATTTTGTATTATTGTGAACCTAAACATGCTGCCATTTATTTCAAGTCCTAGAAACATACTAGCAGAGAGGAATATGTAGTCTTTGTATACACAGTTTGGTTCTTTATCTAATTTCACTTAAGCTAATAGTCATTAGCCCAGCATAATAAATACACTGGAAATAAAATGCTTTCTGCAAGAGAAACTTGGAGAACTACGGAAGTATCTCAATAGCAATGGTGCACAATGCTATGAGATACATATAGCAAAAACTAATCATCAGCGACTCTAAGCAATTATTACTTATTATGAAAGGTACAACATCCTAACCTAATGATACATTGTCAATTTTTTAGCACTAAAAGCAAGCAGCTGTATATAGTTTGCTACTGAAGGACACACAGCATCATACAGCATGCATTTACTACAACCATGTTTTTCATTTAGAAACTACACACTGTGTCACTCTTACCTCAGATTTCTCCAGTTTGTTTTGAGCATCAATCTGAGTGACAATTTCATTCATGTTGGTCTCCAAAACCATTCCACCCATGACCATTTCGGCCAGTATATTATGGACCTAAAAAAGACCAAAAGAAAATTTAAAAATGTAAAATGTCCTACACACATCTGGACAGATGATATCTAGATTCCTCAATACAGAAACACATATATTCTGTAAGTCACTTAGTTAATGTTATCAATTTATTTAAAACCATTTGGGAACAAAGCTCGTAACTTGATGTTCATTTCTCCACTATCTTCTTTGCTCATAGTTCTGTTACAAACTTATCATCTATACCACTTTGTTTATCAATGCTAGAATAAACTTTCACATTCTTCTTTCTTTCAGTACCTGTTTTCTGTCCAAGGACTATGAACAAGAGTTCTAGCTAGCATCAATCATTAGTATATTTGAGTAGAAACTTAAAATGAATGTGTTTAGAGAGGTTCAGAACAGCTCTTCCTCTCTGCCTACTGCTGCTGAGTAGAGCTTTAAGAATCACTTATGAGAAAGATTAACAATCCTTACCAAGCCACTCTCTTACTCCTGGCATATATAAGTCCCTCGGAACATACCAAGCTAAAATGCATAATATAAAAGTGGTGCCAAAGAATTAATTCTCCTGGCTTGTTATTAGGTGAATTTAAAAGGTTTTTAGTATTGCAATCAGAAAAAAAGATAAAAACATGGTAATCTAACATTAATTTACACTGATAATCCAAATGTATTCAGAGATGTCACCAATATTTACTTCTTTTTACTGAAACCTTATTTTCACTCATAGCATAAGGAAACAGTTTATAGCTGTACACAAATAGGAGTTAGTAAATACATTGTAAGGGGTACCTGAAATACTAAAACCAAATAACTTAAATAAATTTGCAAAGAACTATTTCAGAGACCCTTGAAGAAAGATACAACGTATTCAACAGAATCAACTGAAAAAATATTGATTTTTCAGGCAATTCAATTTTACTCATATGATAATATAAGTTGATGATGCAAAAAGTTGACTTAAGATGTCATTAGTATCAAAAAGAAAATATGTTAACATATGTTAACAGAGATGTTAATATGGAAACTATTATACAAAAATAATATTAAAATAGAGACAAAAATGGCATGTTTTTTTTTTCCTTAACCAAAAAGTTAACAATAACCACTAATGGCATTTAGAAGAAAACACGTCCCTACCATGGTGATAGTCATAAGGATTGCCACTTTGAAGAGGCCTGGCTAAAGATGTTATAGAATCAGAGTTTTAGCCAATCAATACAATATTAGATTTGATAATTCCTTAGGGAGGAGATGGTACAAAAGACATGTTTTAAAAGTAGACAGATTTGCAGCTTCAATCACAATCATACTCCATTCCAAGATCAGTGATTTTTAAACTTCTGCACAGGTTTATCTGGCCTTTTTGACTACTCCGCAACTTTTAAGCCATGTGGGATTCTCTTCAGAATATAGAAAGATTAGCTATTACAATATTGCACAGCCACCAACAACAAATCATAAAAACTACAAAGTCTTCATAATACAGTATTTATCTGGCAATTTTGGTTATACTTTATCAAGAATTTACTAAGCAAGGATTTTTCACATGCTATGAAATTTAGGGTTGTTTTTTTTTCTTCTATAGCTTCTGAATGGGCATTATACAGACTTACAGAAAGACTAATAAATAATTCACATCTCCCTACACAAATGGAGAAGTTTCTGGCTAGTCTTATGTAATGTGCAAATTTACTATGAAGTGGTTCTTTTCCATCTCTCAATAAAAATACAGCATAACAGTGCAAATACCATCACTTGCTACTGCAGATTATAGATTTGGATTTTATTTGCTTTTTAAAAATGCACCTGGCTCCAAAACAGCAACTGCAGTCATCACCTCCAGATTTTAAGGGAGTATTCTCATTTTGCTCTTTTAGGCAGAGCTGGTGATATCAGTGAAGAAATTCCAGCTGTAACTTTAGCCTCAACTAACAGCCCCAAATTTCAGAAACTATTAAAAGTCAAAAGAATACTTCCATTGTTGAAGAACACATTTTGATTTGTGGAGGACACCTGAAACTGCACTGATAAGTACATGAGAGACTACATTCCAGCCTACATCCTGCAGAAGAAAAGGAACTTAATTCAATTTCCTCTTAACATTCTTGAAAACTTTGGTAAGTTCTAGAACTTGGCCTTTCTTTTAAAGTACAGGAATGATTCATATATATTTCTGACTGAAGCGGCAAGAAATGACATCTCAGCGATTTCCTGCTTACTTCATTCTTACTCAGCAGAGAACTTCACAGAACAAGTCATGGAAGTCTAGCAGGACAGAACAAGAGAGCATAAAAGAGCAGGTCTTGATTTTTACAGTTTATTCATTTCTATTTTTTATTTTAAAATAATGAGTGATGTTTTTACAAAAAACAAAACAAAACAAAACCTCTTTTCTCAGGTAATCTCTAACAGCTTATTGAGATGAAATACTGAGATACTGAAGCTCTAAGATAACAGGCTGAGATCCATATGAAACCTACACCAAAATGACTGAATAAATTGGGCATTTCATTAAGTTTTCACATGTTCTGGATTCTCTGAAATAAATTTCAAGGTGCACTTAAAAAAAGTGTAATTTATGCCAGTTTTGGTAGCTACTTTCCCCACCCAAATAGGTAAAGGTAAGCAATTACAGTCCTGTCAACACCACTCAAAGATCATTTTTTCCTCTGGATTCTGTTATGCTACTGATATAGTAAACATATAATCTATTAGACTACATCTAGAACACAGTTCAGTTTGGGGCCTACAAGTGCAAGAAAGACATCAATAAATAAGAGTGAGTTCAGCAGAGGGCTACCACAAATGGTTGGGGCTAGTGCATTCATCCTGGGCAGAGAGGCTGCAGGGCCAGGGCTGGTTTCAGCTTGGACAAGGAGGAACCTGGGGGCACCTAACAGCAGCTGCAGTGCCTACGAGCGGCTGTTGGGGAGCTGGGCTCTTCTCAGCAGGGCATGGCGTGAGGGCAAGGGACAGGAGAGGCTGAGACCGGCCGTAAGGAAACCTCTCCCCAGGAGGACAGGCGAGTGGTGGCACAGGCTGCCCAGGGGGGGTGCAGGCTCCCTCCCTCCCTGAGCAGCCTGGTCTGACCCCACGGCTGACCATGCTGGGAGCAACCTCTTGTACCAGGCACCTCCCGAGGTCTATAACTGAATTATCTTCTGATTTTATGGTAAAAACATGGTACTTCATGATGTGGAGAGAGTCTCACTGGTAAAAACAAATGCTTCAGAGGCAGAAACTTGCTCTATCCATCATAGGCAGGAAATCCAAATTTCTGGAAAAAGCTAGATGTAGAGAATTAGGGACAATTTAAGTGTAATGCCTATGTCTGCAATATTAATTGTACCAAAAGTATCTGTATACACACACACACACACATATATACCTGAATAGGAAAGAAAAAAAAATCATGTATACATATATATGAAATAGGAAAAAACAATTAATTGCATTTCTAAATACAATGGTGTCCTGGTTTCAGCTGGGATAGAGTTGTAGTAGCTTGTATGGGGCTGTGTTTTGGATTTGTGCTGAAGCAGTGGTGACAACGCAGAGATGTTTTAGTTGTTGCTCAGTAGCGCTTACACTAGTCAAGGACTTTTTCAGCTCCCCATGCTCTGCCAGGTGCACAAGAAGCTGGGAGGGGACACAGCCGGGACAGCTGACCCCAACTGACCAAAGGGATATCCCACACCATATGGCATCATGCTCAGCATATAGAGCTGGGGGAAGAAGGAGGAAAGGGGAGACGTTTGGAGTGATGGCGTTTGTCTTCCCAAGTAACCGTTACACATGATGGAGCCCTGCTTTCCTGGAGATGGCTGAACACCTGCCTGCCCATGGGAAGCAGTGAATGAATTCCTTGGTTTGCTTTGCTTGTATGCGCAGCTTTTGCTTTACCTGTTAAACTGTCTTTATCTCAACCCATGAGTTTCCTCACTTTTACTCTTCCGATTCTCTCCCCCATCCCACCACAGGGAAGTAAGTGAGCGGCTGCGTGGTGCTTGGTTGCTGACTGGGGCTAAACCACGACAGATGGTTTTGCATCAACCAATCTCACGAAAGCCAGATTATGAAACTGCTCAAGAACATACTAACACTTACTACTTCTCAAGTGTAGTAAATGCTTTAAGGAATAACTGTGGAAGGATCACAGGCAGTTATACCGGTGTCCAAGCAAATCTCCAAAAGCTTTAGAAAATGGTATCATTAATATTAATATTCTCTGTCGTCACTGGGATTGAAAGAGACACTAGACATCACTGAACTTATTACTTAATGACACATGCCTTCAACAGCACATTCAGTAGCACCTTTGCATAATGGTTTTAAAATACTGAAAGCATGAACAAATGCCTGCAGACTGCGTTTGGTTTTGGGGGTTTTGATTGGTTGGTTGGTTGGTTTTGGTTTGTTTTTTTTCCAAACAGGTAGAAGATGCAAAGATGTTGCTTAATAGTTGCCAGTAAGAGGCCCAGTTCGTAGCATCACCTTAAAAGATTAGTGGTGCAAGGCCTCTACAATAAGTGAACATTATGTATGACAGTTTAGGGAACAACTCTATGATATGACCTATCTGATGTATGATGTATAATATGAACAGACATAAATTCAAGAAGTGGCCAAGCTTGAACAGGGGAACTAGATCACATGGCCTCCAGAGGTCCCTTTCAGTGTAAATTATTCTATGATTCTAAGAACAACAAAAAAAAAAAAGGCTTCTTGGGCACACAGACCACTGATTATATAAGTAAGGTTGTAGCCCAACCACAGCAATGAAACAAAGCAACCACTGCATGACACTGAGAGAAAGAATTTGATTTACAGGTTCAAAGAATGAATGCATCTCACCAAGGCATCAATTACCCCTGGTGCAAATTCTGAAAGAAGTCCACAACATGTCAGCAAGCTACAGATTAAGAAGTAATTGACAAGGGAGCACTGTCTGCAGATAAAAAAGGGCAGAAGGCAAACTTCAGGTTTCTGGCCATCTGTAGCACTGATGCCATAACTGTACAGAACAGCAGTATACTTGTATGACTGGTGTTAATATCCAGCCTTCGGCAGTTATTGTCATTAACCTTGTTATGATGGATGTAGCAAAGAAGGATAATGAATACAATTCTGAATACAGCTTCTCACAAAAAAAATTGCTCATAATCAAGACTGTATATGCAGATTCACAAATATTACAATAAGCTTTACCAACAGAAAGAACAGCGGGGATATATTTTTTTTTCCCTAAAGCACATAAGTCCACAGAGGATGTATTAGTATTCTACATCAAAACATTAAGAAAATAACTTCCTTAATGTTTTTGGTTGTGTTGTTGGTGTTTTAAAGGATTGCTTTACTATCATTTTGCTCTCCAAAAGTCCTCTAGTAAATATACAGTACAAATAAAGCACCACGAATTACTGCTGAGCAGTTGTTTTGGTATTCCATGTTCAGTGTTTCACGTTACAGAAGATGTACATCATAACATTTACCTTTCCATCATGCAAGTTGCTTTAAAAACATCAAAGTTAAAATTTCTACTTATGCTCAACCACGCTTAAAAAAAACTTGAAGTCAGAGGCAAAATCCACCTAGTTCATTATCTGGTTTCAAAAATTCACCAGTTGACATTGAAAAAGATTATGCAAGAAATCTTAAGAGTACTATCTATCCTGATATAAATTCTCTGCTTCCAAATATCTCAAACTTAAGGATTCCTGAAACACAGATTGTTTGCTGTTTCTTGCTATATTATTGTATTTTCAATATGTCCAATTTTCCTTTAGTTAATATGTCTAATCACTTTTGAACCTGTTAATATTTTCATATCTATGATAAAATTGGACAATGGCACTCCATAATTTAATTATCAATTATGAAAAATAATTTTCTTTGTTTCAAACTTCCTGAAATTTTATATGATATCCCGCTGTTCTTTATTTCTGAGAAACACAGTTGTTCATTTTCTTCAGGCCCTTCAACACCTTTTTTTATATACTTATTTCTCTGCCTCCAGTATCTTGAATATTCAACAACTTCTCCCATGCAAGCTGTTCCATACCTTGCATCACACTTCTTACCTTTCTCTGTACTTTTTTCCTGCTTTTAGCAAGCAATATGTAAGTCTAACACACAGTATTTAAAAATGTTTATGAAGCATGGATTGACACAGTAGCTTAACCATTTTTTGTCTTGCCCTGTTTTTTATTCTAAAGGGATGATTTTCTAAATAACAGAATACAATTAATTTTACTTGTTAATCTGTATTGAAAGGAATCACAACTATGACCAATAACATTATGGTAATATTGTAATCCATTGTCATGGTTTTGGCCGGGATGGAGTTGATTTTCTCAATTGGAGCTGATTCAGATTGACCAGAGGGATATTCCATATCATATGATGTCCTGCCCAGTATATTAACTGGGGTTGGGGGGTGCAGGGATGGAAGGCACAGACTCCTTTAGCCGAGCTGATTTTGTAAGCCCACTCCAGAAGCAAGAATCAGGCTAGCCACCCCCCCTCACAGGTGTAGGGCATGATCACCCCCAGTCACAGGTGT
>VZTV01031613.1:0-20286 GCA_013400875.1 Anhinga rufa
TTGCTTTTCTGACTGCGTCTCAGGGATCCTTTGATTGAGAGTACCTGACAGTCCACTGTGTAGCATATCTTAAAACCTCCCAGACCCATGAGCACTTCCCCATTTCAAACTGGGTAGAAGTTTCCCAAGTCTGGAGTTTCTGCTTTGAAAGGATAATGTGCTGGGAGGGCTGGGAGGCTGCATGTGGTGTGCTCAAACTGGTACTCATGAGGAAGGATAAATCTTTGTGTTTATGCCTGTGAGCTTCTGATTTCTACCTAGACATAGTAAGAATGTGAATGCCTGGTATGATCATTTATATTAGAAGTTTAGAACTGGAGTAATAAAGCAGGGAGAGCAGGGCATTTTCATTACATGTTTTTCATTACTGGTAAATCAGGAAATGCTAAAAAATACAAATAAATATGCAGAGAAGGCTAGTGGATTGTCAGTTTTCTTTGGGATACATGCCAAACAGAGTGAATCCATAGGTAGTACTTCAGTGTAATAAAATGCACCTATAACAAAGGCTCGTGTTTGTGTTTGCTAACACCAGTGACTTCAACAAAGCATGAACTTGCCCAGTTGTCAGACCTTTTCCATCTGAATGGTGAAAACCTTCTTATCTTTGTCATCTTCCAAAGAAAGTGGCACCAGTTTCTTTTTTTATTGTCTGTGCTTATGAATGTTTGCTGATGCAGGGAAGACTGACTTTATTCCACAAAGGTTCTAGTCTTGCTTTGAGGAACCCATCAGATTACACAGAAATTCCAAAATAGCATGCAAAGATTGCAGACATTTTATACCCAAGACTGATTTATTACAGTATGAATGACTTCCACATGGAGATGTTTTCCATTTCGGATATCAAATGGAAATATCAACTCTGAATTCAATGTGTAAATTACCTTTAGCTCTTAATAAACTGTAGAAATCTAGTTTCTTTCTGAATCAATGATCAAAATTCAGATTCTGGACAGAATTGTCCAAAATGGCACCTGTGTTATGGCATTTACATATTAAATAAGTTCTAAGTGATTGCTGAAAAGCTCTATAGAATGCCAAACATAGCTCGACAGGCAGAGTAGGAGATGTCAAAGTATACCTAAGTTCCCCAAATTACCATGTCTCCTGCCCTGTGGCAGGGAAATATTCTGTTAAACCGCATGAGGGGTGGATACAGTGCCAAATTGAGATGTCTAAATTGAGCGGTCTGTGTGTTGGTATCTACATGTGACCTGCATGCCTGCAGTCTGATCATAATTGGCAGAAACCTAGTTAATATGGTCAATGGAGATGGGAGTGATTCAATGCACTCTTAAATAGACTGCAGGAGCTGGACAGCCAAACAGCTTCTAAGAATCTTCCTCCTGTGTAGGCAAGCAATGCTAGCTATCCAAATTTAGACATCTTTATCTGGAGCACAATCCCAACATAGCAAGAAGTAGCAGATGTCCACTGTAATGGTAAGCGTAGGATGAGCTAGTCTGCAGTGCCTACACGAGCATTTTTTTCCCCAGTAAACTTCCCACTTAAAACTGATTAGAGTAAGATCAGAGAGAGCTCGTGGGGATTGTATGACCTGGGGCATGAATCTCATCTCCGTGAGGTTTCTTCCCATTCTAATCTGATTAATTAAGCAGTCAGGTTCACAACACCACATTTTCTGGTATGGCTTCTAACTTCTAGTTTAATGCTTGTCAGAGGTGATCACGACCCAGCACTCAGGGTATAGTAATGAGTGAAAAATTTGATAACCCAAACTGCTGTTTTTGATGTATCACAAAATAGAGCTTAACTGCTCTTATATTATAGCCCTTGTAGCTGTTGAGAAAGGACATACCAGAAAGGCATATGGTAATTCCTTGGCAACACCGTTGCCACATCACTGAAATGTATGGGCGTGCCTTAGCGTAAGGGAAAACAGTAGATACTGGCTATACTGAAAGGTGATTGCTTTGGTGAGAGACAAACCAAGCAAAACTTCTTCCCAATTTTCCTCTGAAAAAGCCTCTATTCATTCTGGTTTCCAGACCATATGCCAAATCCTGCTTACTCCAGACAAGTTTCCGTTAACTTGCTTGGGAGGACTCTGGATGCATACAATTGCAGGAGAGTTGATAGTTTAGCCCAGGTTAAGGTTTTCATAAATAAGTGGAGTGTCCCTCGTCATACTGCAGTCCCATCAAGATTTTTTTTTTTAGCCAGTTGTACCTTCTTCAGTCCCAGGAAGAAATAATTGTTGTAGGTTTTACTAGCCTCTTGAATTTCTTTTCAAATAAACCTCAATAACAGTTCTTTATTTTAGTGATAATGATGTATTTTAGTGATAAAAGGTCAGACCCAAACCCCATCAAGAGTAAGGAGTAATTCTATGGATTTCAGGAAACTACAGGTCTGTGTGGTTCACACTTCAGTGACCATGCTGTTTGTGAACACCAGGGTAACCAAAGATTCTTGTTATTTTATTTTTCAATATTGCTTTGAAGTTTCACCTCGGTCATGGCTCTAGTATTTTCCTTTTGTCTGTCTTCCTTCTCTCATATTTTTCTTCTGAAACAGTGGGAGTTGTGGTTTCCCTGTGGATGGAGGGAGAAGCACGTGGCAGTCAAAGGGTGGGGTTGCCCAGAGGCTGCTGGAGACAGGAGCTGAAGATGGGGCTAGTAAACTGTTGAGGAGGCTTGTTGAAATGACGGGAGTGTGAGAAAAGGGAGTGTGCTGGAAAGGCTGGAAGATGTTCAGATCTGTGGGAAGAAGTAGAAACTTTGGGGCTTGTTTTAATTGATCTGGCAGATAAAAATTATGTGACTTGTGCTAGACAAAAATGATACCTATGTGCATCTCTATTCAGATTTAGTATAATATATGCATCATAATAAAAGGATTCAAGTGCAAGTGGTTTAATCCCCTGGTGAAAACAAGGGGCAGGTGAGTATATGGCAAAGAATGCGTTGTGGGGTAGAAAGCTCTTACAACTGCTCTTTGCTTTTGGGGGTTCACTGCGCTTCGAGTGTCGGTTAGGAAAGCATACTTGCTTCTCATGCTGCGTAGAGTTAAAAGGAGAAACAGGCTGCAGGGAATACAGACTTCAAATAAAAGGCTTAGGTAATGCAGCATTTTTCGAAGGTCAAAGAAATGCAGTCCAGATTAAACACTCTGCAATATGTAAATGCCACGCCATGTATGTTGGACTTACGCTTGAGTGCTGCAGGGGGGAAGCCTGTCCCCGCATCCCATTTTGGATGGAATATTGTTTGTTGCAGCAAAGCAATTGCCCAGCCCCGATTGTTTTAGTGATGAGCTGATCAATATCCCATTACTGGATATAACAGTTGCTGCAGGAAGTGCACAGAACATTTTAATGCATGAATTATGTATGCTGTGCTCATTCTTTAGCCTCAGAGCAGAGTGACAGAGATTGTAAAGATGACTGGGGTAGTTTCTTGCATAAAGTGACTGCAGTGAAATGCTTCATATTTTCATGCACACAAGCAGCGTTGAGTGGGACGGCCTATTTAAGAAGATAGAAATCCCTGAGCTTACAGCGCAGAATGCTTGATTTGAAAGCATTGCAGCCATGTACAGAGCCGGTTTTCCTGCTGTCTAACCTGCTTTCTACCAAAGGTTGGCTGAGCGATGCTAACGGCTGTGCTTTGCTCTGAGGTCACAGCTTGAAGTCTTTTTTTTTTTTTTTTTAATTTGCTTTCTGCCGCAGGAGAGGATCTGTGAAGTTTATTGGTGCGACCAGCCTTGTATTTTTCAAAGACAGAAACTTGGAGTAGTTATTATGAACAAAAGGACAAGAAGGAATTCACCATCTAAGGTAAAAAAGGGGTATTTTTTATTTGTGGATGTGAATGCAGAAGGGGGAATATGCTGAGGCAGGATTATGATGATGCAGTGTGGTTACATTGACTCAGGTATCTGCGCTGGCATGCAGAGTCAGGGTTCTCGGGTGGAGATGGCTGCACAGATCCTACTAGTCTGATTGTTTTAAAAGGGTTGTTTAAATATTGCTGAGAATAAATACTGTTATACTTTTTGAATCCTGCAGTTTTTTCAAGAGTGTGCATTCCTGATCAATTTTTTATCTGCTATAGATGACTGCATTGTGGGGAGGGGCAGGACACTCACCGAGATAATCAATATAATAACATGATCTGTTTCATTAGAAGTCCTAACTGAATAATGACAATGAAATTTCATTGACTTTGTTTTCCTCTCTCTCTCCTTTTTCTGTAACATTTTGCAAGCTACAGTAAAATATGTGTCAGGCAAACAAGTCCCAGAATCTATTGCTTAACTGTCCTGTAAATAACTAAGATCATCAAACTGTTTCGTTTTGGATAAAAGTCTGAGCTGTTATTCAGTGAAGAGAGGAGCCTGTCCTTATTGTCCTTCAAAAAACTATGTACTGTTGGAGATTTTACATACAAATACAGCTATTTCTAATTCAGTAATTTGTTGGGGAGAAAAAAAAAGAAAAATATTTTTAAAGCATCTATATTCTTTTCATTTGAATGTTTGACAACTTAGGATATATTCAAGTTATTCAATTCAAGGATATATTCAAGTTTACTACATATCATATAGGTATATAGTAAAGATACCACCTTTTAAAAGGAGAAAAGTTAAATAACATTATTCTTGCTAATTACATGATTTAATACAATAAATGCTTAAACATTTATATATCATTAATATTTTGTGCATTTGTAAATCTTCATATTTTGGGAAACCGTATTTTGGAAAATACGGTACAAATACTTTAGTTTCTGTGACCAGTAACTTGAAGATGTATCCATACTTTCAAAGAGACATATTGTTACGGGTTATTGAGTAATAGCTAGTTTAGTAAACCTGAAAGCTGTTTGCTGTGTGATCTGAAGGAGCAAGGTATTGCCAGTAAGCACTGCAGGCAGTCACAACAGCAGTTCCTGTGCTACTGTTGTTTGGGTAAATGCCTTTTTATTTTGAGTTTACATCATTATTTTACATTAACATTTAATAACACCTGATAGTCCAGTTAGGATCCCTGAGTCCTTGTGCCACAGAAACACATATGGACCCCTGCCTCAGTGAGCAGTGTGTGTTTGCTTGTTAATTACCTCATAATCAGCTGGAAAAATCCTGTACTGGAGATGAGGCATTGTTAATATTGCTCGACTAAGGACATGTCAAGCATTCATCAGGCTGAAGTGGCATCTCGGAACCCACTGTTCAGTGTGGGAGCGCATGCCTTGCCGTACAGCCCCGCAGGTTAGCCGATGCCCTGCCGCCTTGGCGAGCTGCATCCCACCTGCTTTTGCCAGGGGTACGTCCTTTCATCACCCTGCCTCCCTGCGCTGGGGGAAGCTGGCTGTGTCTGGGGGATAAGGAATATGTTCCGCCAGCGGGGAGAGGCGGTGCCGGTTTCTGGGATCCTGAAGGCCTGCTGGATGCTGAGTCACAGAGCAGGTCTGGGAGGTGCTCACTGGCCCCCTGGCTGTAGCCACATCCGCTCTTGCAGGGAGATGAAGCCTGGGGAAGAAAAATGCACATATAGGGAAGAGGAGCATCCAGAGGGGGAAGAGAGAGGGAGAGGTTAAAAATCCTCCCTGGCAAACACTGCATCTCATGTGTAGTGAGTGCAAACACACTTCTGGGCGTGCGAACTCCAGGCTGGGAACCCCGGGGGGACGGCAGTGACATCAGTGGAGAGCTCACACAGTAGTAACAAGAAGCTGGCCGCTTGCAAATGTGCTAGTCATTCTTCATTTGCTGTGGAGGATTGATTATATTTTCTCTGCCTCTATCATGAAATATCACCTGAAATACGTAATTTGCAGATTGAGCAGACTTTCAGCCATGAAAACAGATAAAAAGAGAACAACTAACAGGAAAACAAAATTTCATGACCTCCTCTCATTTGATTAATCAGGGAATACTAACTTTGTGTATCACAGGAGCTAAGTAAAATAATGGAAACCTATTTCTGTGAGAGAGAATGACACATGTATATGGTTAAGGGTTGCACATTCAAATACTGAATTCAGACCATATGTGTTTTACTGAAATACAGCTCATGTTTTTCAGTGCTTTGTTACTATTTCCAGATGTATCAGTGCACAAACAATACTTAGGTTCTTTGTCTGTCATAAATAAAAAACATCACAGCTACACTCACAGTGACATGGATGAATGTTCATCTTGATAACAACATCCTCATTTTTTTCCCTCTTGAAACTGTGGTACTTAAATTACCTGTGTTTCATGAGGAAACAGATGTACTAATAAATGGTAAAGAAGTGAAAATACTAATTTACTCTAAGAAATAATGGCTAGGATTTTCCAAGGCATTTGAGAGATGTATCCAGGGTCCATTGAAATTCACTGGGGACTGTGATCTTTAGTCTCTTTGGCTGAGATTTTCAGAGGAGCATATATAAATATTTTAGTCACTACAGAGAAAACAGCTTAAATAAAAAGCAAGGAACACAAAGGCAGCCCAGCGACTATTTGCTGTTAATATAGGTAATTTGAAGAAGAGCAGAATTTGTTGTTGTTGTTCTTCTCCGCAGTCACCTCAGATAACTGGCTAATTATATAATTTAAAAAAAAACAAACAAGAAGTAATCAAGGGTACTATACAGAGAAAAGGGTTAAGAAGGGAAGGTCTTGCAAGCATCTTATTAGTAAGGGATATTGTTAGAAAAAAAACAGTTTAATGTGGACAGAAGTCTCCATTAATAACCTGTTGGAATATTCTCTTTCTCATGCTTGTTATAATGTCAAAGATTTAATTACAGTACTTGATTTTCTCAAATTGTGACTTTGCAAATTTTAACCAGCTTGGACTTAATTCTGGAAAATTATCTTGTAATAAATACATTTGCAATAAGAGAATTGATACCTTCTACCAGATCTTACTGATTTTGTTCTTGCTCTGGCCTGCAGAGCAGACCCATTCAGTGCAGTTAATAACTGAAAGGATGACTATTTAGGAAAATCAGAAGCTTCAAGAGCTGATGCTTAGGCATTGTGTGAACTTGAATGAACACAAATCTGTTCTCACCCCTGTTGCAGTAAAGCGGCATTGTCATACTTTTGAGTTATGCCTCTGTGATAACTAAAAGGAAAGGTTTTTTTTCTTCTGGTCTATACTGCTTTTCATTTGTTACTGGAAAGAGAAAGCAGAATTAATGCATATTAATAAGAGGAATTAATAACAGGAATTAATGCATATTAAATGATCATGCAGTTGGAATTATTCCAAAAGTGGCAAAATAGTAGATTAGCAAGAAAGAAATACTCTGGCATATGTCTTTACTAAAAGGAGCATGCTTCTAAGTCATTAATTACACAGTAAAGAGTGTTTTGTCCTGTAACTCACTGTGTTATACACTGTTACTAGTCATTTATTTATTTTTGCATTTCCTACTGTGGTGGAGAAGAGATCACTGAGAATAATCAGATTGCTTATGGCTGACTGAATACATCTTCAGAGAGTTAAAAATTGGTAATTGCATAGAATCATTTTAAGCAAGTAACCTATGAATACTTCATCAGTGCTTATTAACAGAAAAATATGTCACTATGTGTATGTCTGTACATAATACCTGCTTACTCAACAGATCTGCTCCCTGAGCTCTAGTTTTTCAGCAGTAACTAAGAATAGCCATGTTTTCCTTCTGTTAGCATTTCCCTGTAAATAACACTGAAGGGACGATGGAGGTGAGTTCTGTTAAACATCACTCATTGTTAGCACCAAAAACTCATTTGACTTAGCTGAGTAGCAAGAGGACTGAAACTCCTTTATCCCATTTGCTGAAGACATTATTCACAGTACAGTAATATTGCAGTATGTTGGAAACAAGGTCTTTAATGTCTTAGGGGAAACTGGTAAGAGGTGCCAGTGTCTTAGGATTTCTACTGGTAGCATTTTTTAGTAAAAAGAGGTCTGGCACACTAAAGATTACTTTACAAAACTAATTATTCACTTGCCTTTTGAGCTGGCAGCTATAAATTCATTGATTAATGTAGGTCAGTGAAACTATTTAGAGTTTTTCAGCTGAGCTTTTTGAACTCCATCTCATTTCTTATTTTAAAAATTGGTTTAGTGTCTTAAAGCGTGGAACTGGTACAGGTATTCCTTCTGCCTCCTACAGCAGCAGTGCACAAGGGGTATGTTAACTGGTGAACAGTATGGCAGAAAATAAAACAGTGGTAGACAGGAAAATTTGTTCCTCAGGGTTTAATGTTTGAAGCAGATAAACTACACTAAGATAATGGCATAGAAATCTGTAAATCTTTCAGGATGGGGAGTTCAAACACAGGCTTTTCCTCTGGGTGCGGAATCCAACCTGATCACAGTGTTCATCCCTCTGAAGCCCAGCAACCGACCTCCTGTCCTGAATCCTCCTTCAAAGGGGATGGGACGATGATTTTATTCATTAGATACAAGGCTGTTCCCATTACACCCTGTTACAGGATGAAATTATCCTCGGGCTGGCTGTTTGTTTCCATGTGGAGAAGCTCAGCAGACTCCAAAAGTCTCGCTAGTGCTTTTGACGTCAGATGAATGCCAGCAGTTTGACATTTTTGTGTCACAAGGCTTCACACTGGTTGCTACTGACCGGAAAATGGTGTTAGAAATAAAATACAAAATTTGATTGGATTAACCGATAGAAATGAAGAACTGTATTAATAAGTATACATATCTGGCTACGGTAATGATGATCACTTTGATATCCCAGCAGTCACTTTGGGAAAGCATAGGCTATATT
The DNA here is from genome assembly GCA_013400875.1 of Anhinga rufa. Lineage (NCBI taxonomy): Eukaryota > Metazoa > Chordata > Aves > Suliformes > Anhingidae > Anhinga > Anhinga rufa. Next base: position 8,745 of record VZTV01031613.1, read on the forward strand.
TCCCTATAGGAAAGCACTGTCATCTGAATAAATTGAATCTTTTAACTCATTAGACCAGCAAAATAATGAGCTTGTGTGTTAGAGACCATCACCACAAAGTGCTTTACAAATTTCATTAACTTGTATCCAGCCTATGCCAAATTCTAGTTTATGCTCTGTGAGGAAGATTCAACTGTTTTTAGGGACCAAAGTACATAGACTTTTGTGGTAGGGCCAGAACCAGACCCTTGGTAAACATTCTCTTTATTTAAGTTCCTAGGTCTGGAAGACTGGGGCCTTTTGAAAATGTTCTTAGTGAGGGATGAGCAGGATTTCATAGCTGCAGGGAACATCCACAGAGCGGTCAGAAATTTGGCCAGTCTTTGTTCTCCTCCTGGGGCAGAGCATGTTGTTCTCTCGCGCTCTTTGATGAGAAAACTTCAGAAACATCCCTGGGGAGAAGTCTCAGCCTGGAAACAGCCAAGGGCTTTGAGCTGGAAACTGGCAGACTGCTCTCTTCTGCCAAATGGGACAGAGGTATCAGTAGGATTTTTACTTCTCTTACTTCTTTTAGGAAACCAGTTTCTTAGAATGACTCAAGTTGAGTTCTTTCTACTACATTCACAAACAGCAGAAACTTCCACTGACATTGTTTCTGCAGTGACTTTCAGTGGGATGCAGGGGGAAGAAGGTTTGGGATGGAGAAGAGGAACCCTTGAGAGGAAAACCGAGAGCTTCTCCAGACTCCCTCACATCTAACCAAGGAGTGGTCTGTTTGGAGTGTCTGGAGGATTATTTAGGTTGACACAGGGTTTGAAGCTCTCATAAGGAGCCTTTTCGTCATGCATTACCTAGATATAGTGAGGCCCATTTAGTCACAGCATTGCCAGCTTTTCATAGTGATTTAAGATCACAGATAAGGAGTACAGGAGTTTACTGATAGTATTGATTGGGATTTGGAGCTGCTGATACTTGATATTTGGTTATGCAGAATCACATTTATATGAATTGTGATTTCACCAGGCAACCCAAAGAATCATATCTTATATGATTATTACATCTCACATGAATTAGACACTTCAAAATGCTATTTAATATAAATAGAAATCAGAACACAGAATTGTAAACTCCTCTGCTTCCCTGCACCAGGATTCATGGAGTTGAGTATAAACTGGCAATGGCAGCCTCAACACAACATCTTGGTTGTTCCCTTCCCAGCTAAGGTTTCAGATAACCCAGCAACCACAGTGCCCATAGAGGACACAAGCTGTCATAGGAGCTGTACCTGAACTGCTAGTGAGTTACACACAGCTCAAGATTTTCACGTTGGCTACTACTGCCAACACTATAGCTGCTGATTTCTTTTCTTACCTGCAGTAATACCGTATTTTGGGAGTTATGCAGGTTTTTTCATGGAAAGCAAGAGAATTTCTGATGTTAACTTGCCTAAATAAACACTTTTATATCTTAGGACCCAAAGAAATCCCCAACTGTCTTTTTAAGACATCTTTTTTCCTCTCCTGAACCACTTCATGGCAAAAAAAGGGAGGACAAATGATCTGAACTTATGAGTCATTACTGTATTTATAACAAATATGCTTAAGTTTTTATCTTTCTGCTGTTTCTGTGTCTGTTTGTAGTGTCACAGAGTTGTGTCCACATACAAGTAGTTCCAAATTTGTGTTTCAGGTTCCTGAATATTTTTTTACAATATAAGAGCTTGGGACTTCCTATTACTATATTTGTGATGGTAATGTAGCATTGTATTAATCAGAGCTGCATTTGTAGAATTACTTCTGTACTTTGTTTCATTGCTGGTTTCATACTTGGCTTGAAGCAGTTATGTAGTTCCACTGCTCTTCCAGAAGAAAATAATACTTTTGCTGCTGATTGGGTTCAAATGCTTTGTCTTTTACCAGAAGCATGTGCTTCAATGGAAGGAGGAATGCTCTACTGTCTATCTTTTAAAGCTCCAAACCTGTTCTTTCTATTCTTTCCTTGCTGTTCCCATACCTATCTGAAGCTTGCAGTTGACAAGTATCTGAAGAAGGAAAGAGGACATGTGTGCTTCTAATGTTAGAGAAATGCTTGCTAGTTACTATTCATCTTTGTGGCTAAATATGTGCATTGCCAGAGCACCTTGGAACAAGGTGTTTTGTGCAAGTAAGAGGTTTGTGAATTCCTGTTTTTTTCCCCCCATTTTACATCACCTTTACTAGCTAAGCCATTGGTGCTTCTCAGCAGGACATGCTGAGGGTTGATTCCATTTCACCTGCTGGGACAGCCTGCTGTGGGCATGGAAACACACTCCGGCATTGCTCAGTCACCAAGAAAAAGCAGCACGTCAGTTCCTGCTGAGTTTCTCTCTCCTTCCTTCCTCCTCCTCTCTCAAGTCCTAGTCCTAGAGTCCTAGAGAAGCTTGCTCTGCCTGCTCTGTCTCCTCTGCTCCCCTGTTCCAGGGGTCATGTAGTGATAATTAACCTCAGCCCCCAAAGCACCCCAAGCATCAGAGCTGGGGCCGTGGTACTTCATCCCTGCTTTCTCCGGCAAATTTCAGCCCTTGAGCTTGAGTACTTCATCTCTTATATGGCATCTTCAACACACTGGGTAAGAGTGTTACCCCCTCCTCTCCTCCCTTCCTCCTAGATTGCAGAGCTACTTTGAAACCTACTGGTAGCTTTCCCATTGTAAAAGTTAGACTTAGCTGATTAATAATTTGACACTAATGATGTATGACGCCCTCCTGTGTATTTTCTCCTCATGATTTTAGTGGTGGGAAGCATGGAAAAATCCAGAAAAAGAAATTTATCATTCAGTCTATTTTTGGCCTCCCAAGGGTTTTACATGTACTATATGAAATTGTAGTTTATTGGTTAATTCACTAAATACAGGAGATGGGAAGGAGCTGAAGGGATACTAAAGGCAGTACTGCAGCACTTCAGAGAAAACTCTTCTAAAATGCATGTGTCTTCAGCCCGATGGCAGTGGCACAAGTGGCTGCAACTCATAACAACTTCAAAATAGAGGCTGGTCAATTTATGAGGAAATCCACATAAAGAAAGTTTTTCTGTGGAAGTTCGTAAGTCCTCTGATGATCCTCAGGAAGCAAGAAAATACAGCACTCTTCTGCACTGAGAATACTCCATGGCTAGACATTTCTCCCTGCCAAGAGAAGGATACTTTTCCTTCCATGCCCAGGATTTATTCTACTTCTGTGAGCAGGGCTATACCTGCAGAGGTGGGGGCATGATCGGCCTCAAAAATAGCATCTCACTGCTGAATGCAAGGCACTGAATTAAGCCTTTTCCAGCTGTACTTTGATTAAGTCCTCCAGATTTGTTCAGTTCCCCAACTTAGACTAACACTGGTAGCAGCAGAGCATGTGTATATGTACATTTTACAAAAAGAAACATAATTTTAGTGGACTTTTGGTGTACTAGAGTAGGTTCATTTTCTGGGTACTAAGTTTCTGGCTCTGGTGCACTGTAGCACTGAATTTTATCCATATAGAGCAAATAATTCTCATTTTGCTTTTAGAATATTTCAGTGTCTGTCTGCTTACTTCTAGCAAGCACCAAAAAGAAATGCGTGCTTGATTCATCATGTATCATTTTCTGTATTCCAGTTGTTCATATCTAGTCTGATTAGTTCTTTGGTATTGCTGAGAAGAGGCAGCCTGATGTGACACTACAAGAACTAAGAAACAGAAAGAAATTTGTTGTGAAGTGGAATATCCAGACTCTTCAAAACATATGAAATAGCATAGATGTAAAGTAAGTGTCTTTAGCCTTGGAAAGAGGTGTCTGAGCAGAGTGAGGAGAGCTCTATAATATTACAAAGGGTGTGCAGAAGGTGAATAGGAATCACTGTCACTGTTTCTTGTAATGGTTTCTTCAAAAATATCCCTTGTTCTGTAGTGAGGAAAGGTTCAGAATAAACAAAATAATGTATTTTTCATGTAAAGAATGGTTAAACTGTTGGTGTTATTGCTATAGGATGTATAGGTGCAAAATGTTCTCACACAGCCTGAGGAATGAGACAAATCTGCAGAAGAGCAATCCAGCAAAGGCTCCTAGGCAGAAAGGTGCTACCTCTGATTCGGGAAGTCCCCGAATTGCAAAGTTCTGGAAGAAGAGGGTGTTCTGGGGAAGTAGCAGAGTTAGAGCATCCCAGCCGGATTCTCTGGGGCCGTGTCAGGCGCAGGACTGCCAGGTCAGGTGCCCCACGGTCTTAACCTGCATGGTTGTTCTCACATTTTAAGGTGGGGGTTGTGCCAGCGGTGTGGCTGGCAGCCAAACAAGCTGCCATGTGCGGTGCTGTGGAGGCTCTGGGCAGTATAGCTGTCCATATGCAGGTGATCGCAGGCCGCTGGGATGCAGCCAGATCCCTCGGGACTTTCTGGGTTATGCCAGGAGCCAAGACTACAGCCCAAAATCAGGAGGTTACTATCCCTGGCATTGGTGATAGTTTCTTCAGAGGATTTGTACCTTCTGTCACTTATTAGTAGAATTACAATGCAGGTTCATCTTCATCATTTTGGGGTTTGTCTTTTGGGGATTTTTTTTTTTAATGCTGTGTTTTCTGTAATGTTGTAGAATAAGTATTGAAAAATCATTTTAGACATTTTATGTTCTATAAAATAGATGGACATGTGTTCACACATGGAGTCAGATAAAATAAACCAGTACAAATTGGAACAGACACACACACATTTGTGCATAGAAGTATAATACTTACATGTACTAGAGGAGCTATAGTGAAGCTATATCAAGCATCGCATACTAAGAAGATGGAAACACCCTTCTCCCCTCTCTCCCAGCGTCTGCTCCTCTGAATCTCCCATTTCGGATGCATTTAAAAACAAAACAGCCTACATTAATTTTCAGCTGAAATGCAATCAATAATGAGCTAACACATTAAAGAAGGAGATGCCAGACAGTTGAGTACCATCTGGCATAAAGTATAAAACCCTTTTACCTGTTCTTTGTGTAAGAAAGATCTGCCTGGGCTACAGCAACCAGAAGTCCATTGGTGGCCTGGTAACCATCCAGACCACGGTGGGTTTTTTTAATGGGCTTTTGTTGAGAAAAAGAGAACTGTAATTTTCCAGAGGCTGGTAAAGAACCTTTCCAAAGACTGTGTCCAAGTAAGCATTTAGTAGTATTCAGAGAACTGGTAACATTGAGTTAGTTTGTTGTCGTGCTTCCTACAGTGCGTCTGTGCCTTTATGAGAGCCCCAAGGCCGGCCCATTGCACATGCTAATTTGGGTGAAAGTGGATATGGTGCAGAGTCATTGGTGACATAATGCAAGGGCATAAGGAAGGCCGCACTGGATCAGACCTAGTCCAGCATCCTGCCTTGAACTGTCGCTAACAACAAACGCTTCCCCTGCTCCACCTCCCCAGCTTCTAGCCTTCAGCTGCTCAGAGAATTCCTGATCCGGAGCCAGCTGGTGGGTGTTTAATAGCCACTGATTAACCCGTCCACCAGGGATTTGTTTAATCTCTTTTGGAACTGGTTTATCTCTTCAAACGCTCATAAAGGTGTTTTCATGACACTCCTCTCTGCACTTGTAATATGTTCTCATTTTCAGCCCAATGGGAGTTTAGACAATCATGTCAAAACTTTCTCAAACAGGAAAAGTATGAGGATAAAAGAATTTAAAAACGGAAATATGTGCTTTCCCAGAGAAACTTCATTCTCTTAACTACCGCAGTGTGTCTTGGATGCTGTAATGTGCTTCCTTTTTGTTCCCCACAGTGAAGATGAATGCTGTGTCTCAGTACTTTTCAAGGTGACTCTTTTAAGAGTTTTTTTATTGTATCTCTGCTGTGCCTGCAGAGGCTTCGCAGGTGACTTTATTTTCTTGGTTCTGGTGTGCATCTTGTCATGAATTACGGACTTCCTTATACTGCCAGCTATTTAAAACAGAGTCCAGAGAAAAAGAGAAATAAATGTATGTTGTTCATTTCTATACATGCCATGTTTATTTTCTTTCTTAGCCTGATAAAAGTATGCACAATTGAGGCCTGTATAACTGTTACTATTTTGCACTAATTATTCATTTATTGAATTCTGTTAAACTGTGAAAGATAAGAGAGGGCTTAGAAAAAACAGTAGAGATTGTTTTTTCAGGTGTGAAAGGAAAAATGAAATGTAGTAGTTTCCATTTGTAGTTCCCTTTTATCCTTAGCATGATTCTTGTGCACATCCAAAACCTTTCACTTACATTAAATGAAATTTCAGCCATAACTTCTGATGGAGCAGGTACCTTGAGTAATTAACAGCAGTGGTGCTCGAACTACTGGCAAAGTGAGACTGCAACAGGAAAGGTTGCAAGAGGTTATCAGTTGTGAAACTAGACCCATTGCCTGCCTAGTGGCTCGATGCTGTGAGTCGAGTCATTTGATGTAGGTGCCATGTGGCTGTGCAGCGCAATGGCTCCTTCTTGAGCAAGGCTTTGTCCTTAGGAATAAATACAAGGAATTAGCTCTGCAATTAGGTTGCGATGAAGGACAAATCAAAAAGGCTAAGCATTTTGTTTCACCCAACTTCATCATGTTTAATGTAGGAATAGCAATGCTTCCTTCTTTGCATGTTTATTTGGAATAAAAATTCTTGGGGAACTCGATGATATTTTTGTTGCACCCAGAACAGCAGCTTTTGAGCCTTGTTTGGGAATCTTAAGACTTTCCTGTAGCACAGCTGATAACAGTGTCCTTGATTTTAATGACTTTCTTCAGCACTGGAAGATGTCAGAAGTCTTTCTGTGAACATTCTCTATATCGTTGTCAGTATTTCTGGCTGTGTGGAGCTCAGCTGGCATGTAACCCACTCACTGTACCTAATTATTCAGAGAGATTTCTGCAGTAATGTCTGTGCTGGCATGTACCTGATGGACTATATAAACCACAGGCTAAGGTGCAGTTAGTTGTTCAGGGAAGCCAAAAGAACAAGGAATAAGTAAATAACTTATTGACTTATTTATAATCACTTAGAAATAACTAATAAGTAAAATAAGAGGGAAAGAGGCAATATCTTTGGGGCAGTAGACTGAGACGAGGGATTTCCAGGCTGAACGGGAAGCTTGAAAGTGAAGGATAAATTTCAGGGTATGGACATTTGTGCTGGTCTGATTCGATTTCTGTCCTCTCATAAACAAATAGTTAATAGTTTGATTTGAAAAAAATTCTGCTGAGCCACTTAATTTTCATCCAGTAGCACTGGGCCACTTTTGCTTGTTGCCAGCTCAGTTGGGTGACCGGTGGAGTCACAGCTGGCAGACAGCTGTGCCCAGTGGTGCCCTCCATCGCTGGAGCGAGGGACTCTGGGAGTGCCACCAGGGTCCGGAATGGCCAGAGGATCTGAAAGGTGGTGGGATTAACATCCTCTTCATTATCAAACCATATAACATGCTTGGGTGTGACTTTTGAGTGGAGAATAATACAATTCATGTTCAAGTTGTGTTTGTCTGATTTATGTTCCCTTGAAAATGCAACTAGAAATTCTCGGTAGCTGAGTAGAGAGTGGTGTGGTGTAGAGTCCCTGTCATTTCTAAAAGTTAGTGGCTTATAGGCAAATGCTGTAGGAAAGTGTACGGCAAACTGGTTCATCTAAGACCTTTCCCTATGTTCCAGTCAGATTTTCTTGTGTTTATAATGGGTAAAAACAGACTAAAAAATAGAAAAGTATGAATGTGTTTTCTGTAACAATTCAGAAATGGTTCAAATTAGATGATAATTGGTTAATACTAAAATTATTAACACTTTGATAGTTTGGCATAAATGCAGTTTAAAACTTTAAGAGTAGCTTTAAGGTTTTCCCTGCTAATTTCTGTAAAAAATATTCTTACTATATGCAACATCCAGACAACGTTGATCAGTCTACTTAAAAATAATATAGTCTGTTGATTCACATAAGTTATTTATGATGAGGCTGAGACCGAAATGCTGAATATCTTTAAGGCTTTATACCATGAGAATCACAATTTGTGCTCTCTAAATTTCTTCTGATGTATAGTTAATAAAACTTGGGTTGATTTTGTATTAAGTAATTATCTTCTCTCCTGAAAAATGGTGAAGGGTGGGATGTATGCACAGTGCTTCCTTTACACATCCTCTTCTCCAGCACTTAATTTTGAAATTATATTTAGATTATAAATTCATATAAATTAATAAAAATTTAAGATATTCAAATTAAAATGAAATGTTTTGTCTAAGAGTTGAGAAAAAAAAACTTGGTTTGATCTGAAAAATTAGTTTTCTTGTTTTATCTGAGAAATGGTTAGCTATGAGTATTGTTTTTTTTCTCAGTTCTTAAATGTACTTTCTGGAAGAGGAATAGCCCTAGATCAATTAATTAGCAAGTCCTGCTCATGCGCTATCACTTAACTACTTTGCAGTGGCCTAGTATGTCACCTAGATAAATTTTCTGATGTTATGTTACATTCTCGATTCCTGTAATTAAGATAAATTGGTACCTTAGAAGATGTTCTGAGAGACTGGCTGTGTCCATGTACTTTACATTGCCCCAGTATATTGCGAAAGAAACCCAAAATATTCAACTGAAAGTGAGGATGTTTATACCACTCTATTTATTATTTTTATCAACTGGTAATCTCGATTATGCAAAATCTCATGGGAATTTTTTCCCAGATAATATTTCTTTATGCCTGCACCTTATTAACATATGCCAAAAGTGTGTCCTGTGGCTGGGTGTGGGCTGTGCAGCCAGGATTTCCGCTTCCTGGGCTGATCCCCCCACACCAAGATTCTCTGTGAAAAGACAGAGAGGTGAACCTTGCAGACTTCCCTATGTCCTCTGTCCCCATTTGCCAGTTTTACTGCAGGAAGGCACAGTCAGATTCTCACGGCTAATCTTTCATTATGATTATTTGAAGAATGATGGCATTACATTTCATTACTACATGAATAATTTCCTTAAGCCTCTCAGACCTTTGATGCGTGACAAGCTGATGTTAATCTAAAGTTGAACACCCCCATGTAATTACTCAAATAGCAGGTAAGGAAGGAGTTTGATGCAGTGATCTGGAAAACAGCAGGTACCTGTGTACGGGCTTAAGGTAATCAAAGCCCAGAAACATAAAATACTGCTGTATTCAAATTGTTACCTGTTTACTTTTGAATTCATTTTTTTGAACATGGTATTTTCTAGTGCTTTATTAGTAATAGATTTATTTAAAAATAGGGGATTGTAGAATAAGGAAAGGCCTTCTGCTGTCAGAAAGCATTGTGTTCTTTAACCTGTTTCATAAAGATCGCAATTTTTAAGAACTGTTGTTGGCTCCTGCTCCTTCTTTGGAAGGTTGTTCCAGAATCATCCTCCCTTGACGGGTACAAATTTAATTCTAGGCAAAGCCAATTTATTTTTCTAAAACTAACCCCTGAATCAAATACTTTTCTGAAGTTATCTGTGAAGTCTGGTTTCTAGCAACCATCCCTGTTCTCATCAAGTGCTTGCACACATTTCATTGCCTTTTATCATATGCTCGGGAGCAGAAATTTTGCTGCTCTTCGATTTTTTTACTACCACTAAACATTAAATGAGAGACATGAAAAGGCAGCATGCCTAAGCATCAAACCAGGTCTTTCCTTCTGCCTTGTCTCTCAGACATAGTGTCATTGTCCTCAGGCTCTTCCGTGGCTTTGCCGTACACACGTGCAGTACCTGCACAGTTTGAATGTGCTCTTACAGATGATTGGGTTTAGTGCAGCATGACAAGTTTGGTGACTTTCTTTAAGTCCTTTCATTGTCCTTCTATCCCTGCCCCTCTATAGGCACATGGGAGAATTTATTAGGGATACTACATCTTTAAAGATTTCAGTTAAGAGAAGTAAGTAACCTTCCTGTCCCACTTTTATTTGTCCAGACCAGAAGTAACTGCTGAAGTCCTTAGTGTTACATCAGTATAAAACTAGCGTCTCTTCTTGCCTTTGTGTTTCACTCTCCCAGCTCTCGGACCTCGTGGAGTCATTTATTCTAAAGCACACGCAGGGAAAAGTCTGGCTTTTGCTTGTTGCTCTCCTAGTACAAGTTTGATGGGAGAGCATGTGGTGAAATGCATGATCCTAATCACAGATCAACAAAACGGCCTCAAATGGTGACACCAACTAGAGTATTTGTCAGGTTTAAACTGAGTAAATGTCAGTAAACCATCTCATGGGATACTTTTTGTTAAGGCTTTTCCACTGAGGTTCACCTGACTCCGGTGACATTAGGCAGGTATCAGTGAAGAGGCTTGTGCGAACCTACCGGGTGTCTCCTGGCTCTGAAAGCTCATCAAGCATGCAGCAACAAACGGGCAAAACCCCATCTGGTGGAGCGCTCTCTGTAGTATTTTGCTTTGTCACAGTTCGGGGTTCAGCACAGACACACCAGAAAGTGCCCTCTGGCCTCTGAGCTAGAGAGGAATTAAAATCCCATGGGCTACAGATGCCTCTGGAGGCTCTAAGTCTAGGACAGTCGTAAAGTCACTTTTGTTTTATTCCTTCAGAACTGAGCAAGTGCGTCCATCTTGTTTGTACCAAAGCCTGAAATGACACAGTACTGTTTTGTTTTTATTTCCCCATTTCAATTTGCTTGCTTCAACCTCCTGAAGATTTCTGTCCAATGTAAGTACAATGGTGTCCTTTCCTGGCACCTGCCTTATTCAAACACCACCGCAGTTCTGTTGTGAAACTCAAGGATGCCCTCCTTTGGTTGAACTGCTTGTTTAGTGAGGCTAACCAGTTTCTTATAAAAATCCAGATTTTGCTGCACAGCCTTTTTCAGAAAAAACAGTTCCAGATTTATATAGAGTTAACTCAGGTCTAGTGGCCTGCTTAGCTGGGCGGACGTAAAATGAGAGCGGGATGGGAAACCTAACAGCAGGAAATGTCTTGATTATTTTTCTGCAGGATGCAGAATCCACTCTTCATCTGAGCCCCTTGGCAATGAGATTGGCATGACCCTTCAGTAAGATCTCTCAGGTTGTCAGGACCGCTGGCTTAACCAAGCACAGCAGTAATGCACCGTGTTATAGCCACAGTGGCAACCCTCATATTTTGGTACAAGCAGATGAAGGCTGTAAAAAGCTAATGAGAAAGAAATGGAATTATTTTTCAGCTTTAAGCTACTTGTTACTAGCATTTACTTAGAATAAGAGATTAGGAATATGAACAGGTGGTGATTCAACTTCAATTTTTCCTGAATCAGAGAAGGAAGTATCTGAACTGGGAGGACTGGAAGAGGTTGTAAGGGAGGACATTGGGGAGTAAATCACAGCATATGGATGGAACTTATTCTACATTTCAGTTTAAAAAAAGGGGGAAAAAACTTGAAAATGAACTTTGATACTTTTTATAGCATGCATTTATCTTTAAAACGTTTCCTTTTTGATGCTAGTTCTATCAACCCTAAATTGCAGTGGTCAGAAAGGCTTTTTTGTGGTACATCTATGCCTAATTAAACATTTCTAGAAATGCTTATTTACGATAGCGAAGCAAACTAATGTACTGATCAGGCTTGAAATAATGAATAAATGTATATGTACATTTATATATG
>VZTV01031616.1:2241-33854 GCA_013400875.1 Anhinga rufa
GGGGTCGCCGCCGGGCCTCAACCCCGGGCAGGGCCGCGGGCCGGTGCGCCGGCCAGCCCCGTGCTGGGCACCATCCCCGGAGGCCCTGGTGGTCCGGCTGGGCCACGGGCGCAACCTCACCGTGGTCAGGGTCTGGAGCCAGGCTGCCCTCTCTCCCGCCCCTGAGCCCACCTGCTTCAGGTCCGGGAAGGAGCGAGTCTGGCCAAGCCCCTGTGCCATGGCCGGGGTGACCTCGGGCCCTGCCACCCCTTTCGGGTTGGCCGCTGTGCCCTGCGGTTGCCCGTTTTGGCTCAGGCACTCCCCAACGCGGTGCCTGGCTCAGCCGAGAGGTCAGCCTGACCCCCTCTTCCTCTCAGCGATGCCAACGCCCTGCTCCAAACTGAGGTGGAAATGTTTGAGAAGTGGTACCGTAAGATGGAGCCATGCGGCCCGTCGCTCCAGCTGCTGTCTGAGACGCATGATGCCCCACCGGAGCTGATGCAGGTACTGCTCTGGAGCCAGGGCAGCAGCTGGCAGCTACCAGGTACTGGGTTTTCAGGTATGCCTGCTGCCTTATGGCACAGAGCCACGACCCTTCCTGCCTCTGCAGCCCCTCTGACCTCCCATCTCAGCGCTCATCTGACAGGAGATCAGTAGGCAAGCTCCTTGTTTTGAAATGTGGTGAAGAGAGTCCCCCAACAGCCCTCTGCACTTGGACTTCACAGTGATGAGCCTTTAACCTAGACACCTGCTTGCAAAAAGGTGCTGCTGTTCTTCTAGGTGTAAGAGTTTGGGCTGCCTTGCCATTCCTGCACTCAGTGTAAAGGCCAGGCTGCCTTCTCATTTCTTGTCCTCCAGCTGATGCTGCCTCTTCCCTGCATGACAGCACTGTGTCCTCCCAAAAAGTGAGTGCCAGGGAGATCTGGAATGAGGGAACTCCCATGCAGCATAATCTGAAGTAGAAGTTAAACAAATAGGGACGCTGGTGCCAAGAAAGCAGGAGACTTGCCTAAGGCTGTGCCAGGTCTGTGATGGGATGCTCTGCTCATCTTCTCCCTCCTGGGGAAGTTCACATGGGCTCAGACCTGTGTGCATCCATGCTCGGGTACCTCCTCTTGAGTGTGTGTTGCTCTCTTCCTTCTTGCTGGAGCCATGAACAGGCTTTTGGAGCAGATTTTTAGCTCCTGGCCCAAACGTTGCCTTTTCACCAGAGACAGAGTGAACAGAAGCTCTAGACCCTTTGTGGTGGAGCTCCTTTCAGCCAGCATCCTGCGCTGGGTTTTAGCGCCTGCCTGTGTCCAAAGTAGCCGCTTTCTGGTTAGTCCCAAATTGAGCCCTTAGAAACTTTGCCTTTGGCTAGGTGGGCACTTGCCCTCTGCAAAGCAGTGCCTGCCTTGCTGTGTCCCTGCGGCACTGAGAGTTACTCCTGAGTGGCGTCAGTTCTTTGGACAGCATACTCCAGCCTGCCCGTGCTGCAGGAAGCTCAGCTTCTCAGGGCGTCTGACCCAGGCAGTGGTAGGAGATCGCACCTGTCCTACACAACAATTAGCATCTTCACTACAAAGAGGTGTTTTACCTGCCCACGTGAAGCTGTCACATTGGCTTTAACCTCTAGCCCTGGATTTGCCTGAAAGTGCTTGCGTAGTAGGGTTTTGTGTGTGGATGAGAGGACAGATGGGGTCAGCCCAGGTGTGGCCCTGAGTTACCTCTGGTCTGGAGAGGCCTCCTTGTCCTTGCTGTAAGCTGGAATCCTGCTAATTTGACCACTGAGATTATTTTCTTTTTGAATACAGGAAAATACAGCAACACTGGCCAGTGCTGGCTTTCTAATGGCATCTGCATTGTTCCTTGGTTGTTGCAGACACGTGGCAGGTACAAATCCAAGTTGCATGCTGCGACAGACTATTTTGTAGGCCTGACAATGGAGCAGAAATGTGAGCTGGCTGAGCGGGAGCTGACTGAGATGAAGGATGAGATTCAGAGGATGAAGGAGGACTCGGAGCAAACCTTGCAGAACCTTGAGGTATGGCTCTCCAGGACCCTTATGATCACCAAGGTGTCAAACAGCTTTGATACTTTTCACACCTCTTTCATTGTGCCATCCCTCAGGCAGTGAGACAGACTTGCTTGGTGGGGGCTGTTCGTAGCAGAGCATTGCTGTGGGTGGTCCTGAGCTGGGAGTGGGAGATGGAACTGTCCTCTCACCTCACCCCTTTCTTGAAGGCAAGTACACCAGCGCAGAGGTGCCCAGTCTCTAAAGATGGATCTTATTATGGCAGGAACTAATAATAATACAGGTGAGGGGAAGATTTTTATGTAGAGAAGCTGAGATCTGCTGCGTGAGAAGTCAACACTTGAAAGAAAAATCTCCTTTTTGTCAGCTTCTTGATTGTGTGCCCTTTGTGCCAGACGTATTTTTAATTCTAGCAGCTCCCAGAAGCTTTCTGATTTGTCTGAGCTCCATGCAATCCTCTCCGGGGTCTGCCTTTTCACTGTCTCTGGGATTTCTTCAGAGCATGCTCTAAGCCTCCAAGACTGCGTTCCTGCTGCAGGCTCCTTGTGGCTATATGACCATCTCTGCCTGCCCTGTGCTGGCTGCCAAGACCTCCTCCTAGCCAAGATGCTCAGGAGCTTTTGGAGGAGAGACCTCTGCATTCGGTTTAGACCACTGATGCTGCCTTGCAGTGGCCAGAAGAGGTGAAGCAGGCAGCCTGTCCCTCTGGTGTGGCCACAGGGCACATGCAGTAAACAAAGGGTGGTAATTTTTTGCCTTGTGTTGGCTTAGTCAGACTGGATATGTTTGTAGGTCAGGATGGAGTGACAGATATTGAAGCTCAGGCACATGAGATATTTTTTTTTCTTGTTCTGAGTCAGTGAAGTAGCAGTGCTGTGTGAGCCTGCACCATGTGTCCCAAGCTGCACAGGGTGAAAATCAGTGCTCCCACAGAAGAAATGCTAGTAGCGCCAGCAGAGAGCATTATTGGTCCTTTCCAGAGTTCTCTGTTCCCAAAGCTGTTTGGATAAGGGAAGTTAGCACCTCTTAACTATTACGTGACTTTATTTCTACAGGCAGTCATAGAAGAAGCAGGTGTTTGGTGGGCTGATGTTAAGAAAGCCATCAGTGACTTTGAAAAAGACATCATCAGCACCATCTCCAGCAAGAAAGGGAGTATCATAGCTTCTGAGAAGCTGCTGAGATACATGGAGGAGAAGAACCGCCAGAGGGTCAGTGCATCATGGCAAATTTTGAGGCCAGTCTGTCATGTGACAAGTATGTTGGTTAGGGAAAAATCCTAGTTCCCATACTCCTGTGTGGCCTACATCATGTTTTCAGGCTGTCTTAGCAAGTCTCTTTGGACAGCCCTTGTCACACTTGTCAGTTGGTGACTAGCCCTGGTGCTCCTCAGGCTGCTGAGCTGCAGCACAGCTGTGAGCACAGATGATGCAGGGCTCTTAGCAGAGCCTGGGAAAGTGCATGGCCATGTCCCCACGTTTGGGGCAGGGTGATGCTGAGCACCATTTCTCACTGGGCTCCTTTCAAAGCCAGCAGTGAAGGCTTCAGTGCGGATGAGACGAACTGGAACCGCACCGTAAGGAGTGGGATCTGGGTGTTCTTTCTCCTCTGCTGTTCCACTATAATCTGCTTTTTTTCTTTAGGATCTGCTGAGAGAGAAGTTGTGCTTAAAAAATGATTTGCTCAAGTGTTACAAGAAGAAGCTGCAGCAGCAGCTCAGGCAGGTGTGTGCAGCAGTTGAGGAGAAGCAGGGACTAGATGTCCCCTTGAAGAAAGAAAGGAGTACAGCCCAGCACAGATGCAGGGCCTGCTCTGTGTAGAGATGTGTATCCTTCCTCCTCCTCCCTTTCCTCCTTTGCCCCTGGCCTTGCTGCCTTTGTGGGGCATTGTCGTCACCCAGGTTCAGACCTGGCACACGTTTGCACACATGGGACGAGACCAGAAGTCTCACAGAGTGGAAGCTGGCACATCTCTTCATGCAACTTTGTGCCTTGGAAAAGATGTACGGTGGATCAGAGCCGTTCCCTGGGGGCTGGCTGTTGCTGGCATGGCAGGACCCTTGCCAGAGCGGACCTGTTTGCACTGCTTGGACCCTTTAAGCTAGGACACAGAGCACAGGCTCAGTGGCATGCTGTGTCTTGCATTTCTCCCCAGGCCCCAGTTTGCAGCCAGGCTGAAGACCCTGTTTAGGTCTGCTTTCCCCACAGAGCAAAGCCCTCTTACTTGGGATGCAGCTTTGGTCAGTAACCTACAGCTCTGCTTCCTTGGGGTTTGCAGAAGGAGCAGATGGGAGAGACGCTCCATGAGGTCCGTTTGCAGCAGCTGCAGGTTAGAAATGCCCAGTATCAGGAGAAGATTGATGAGAAGAACCAGGAGCTGCTGCAGCTAAAATTGACCTCAGGGAAGACTATCCAAGTTCTCAACTTCTATAGAGTGAGTGAACCTCCCAGCACCTTTGTTTGGCCTTTCTTCTGTTTCTGAGGGTCACACGTGAGCTCTTCTATCCTTCCCTTTCTCAGTCAGAGGATGCCAAACACCTCTCTGCCTTCCCACTGACTTAGCAGTTTGATTGGGAGGTTTGCCCCACACACCAAGAGCAGTGATGCCCTCATTCATGTTTGGCTGCAGCCTGATGATGGGGTTCATGCTTTGCAGCGTGGTAATTTTACACCCCAGGGGAAGATTCCAGTACAAAAGGGCTTTGGTGCAGACTTACACAGGAAAACAAATTGTTTACATTACCTGTGACATTTGAAAAGATGTCATGAGATGCAGCTGTCTCTGAGTCTCTGCCCGTATCAGTGAAAAGTGCTTCTCAGCTGGGTGTATTTGCTTCTATCCAATCAGCTACTCTGCCTGGGTCAGTCCTAAACCCTAGCTGCTGTGCTGTGGACTGTGCTACAGTATGACCCAGAGGATGTGATGAAGCAGTAGCTGTGTGGCCAGTGCATGATGCTGCCTTCTGCAGGGGATGAGCAGTGCTGCAGAGCTCCCACACTGCCAGCTGAGACCAAGTTGGAGGATTAGAGGGGTGGCTTTGCAGGTGGCTGGGAGCTGCCCCTGTGCCTGTTGATGCTGTCCTGCTCTCATGTTCCAGAGGAAGCTGCAGGATGCCATGGAAACATCCATGTCTTTGATGAAAGACATCTCCCAGAGGAAGGAGCTGCTGCAGAAAATTGAAAGAGAAGCTGCTCTGGTGGAGGAGGTAAGAGAGTGATTTGGGAAGCCCTGAGGCTTCACTTGGGAGGACCATTTTGAGGTACTTTTTGTGGTATGTTGGATACTGATGCCCATTTGAGGCCCAGCAACATGCCAAATACCTGTGTGCCTTTCTGGGTCTGAGCAAGACCTGGGGCTTCTGCCGGTGTCAGTGAGCATGGGCAGGTGTGCAGAACAGGCTGTGTTGTGGATTTTGGCCCTGGCTCCACAAGGACCTGCCACTGGCTTCCTGAAATTCTGTTTCCTTGAACTTTTCATCAGCAGTGTCCTCCTCAGGGAGAAGTGGCACCACTGTCATACCAGTCTGGGGTATGTCCACCCCACCAGCTTTGGGATGTGCGTTCAAGGGGCTCCTTAACAGTGCTGCCTGGCAGGGATGGAGGCACTGGTGGATGCATCCCACTGCTCCCCTGCAGTGCCGGGGATTTAATTTATCCTGCCTACCTGCTTCCCTGGAGGACTGGCCGCCAGCTGGCAGAGGGACATTTCCCTGGGATCTCCTTGCTCTCTGTCCCTATTCCTCTGGCAGCAACGAGCTGAAGCTGAGAGTGTGAATCGGCAGCTGCAGAAGCAGCTCTCAGACTACAGCGTCCCCCCTGTGCTGAGTTATGTGCAGAAGACGATGGCTGTTACTGACCTTGAAAACAGACTCAAGGCTTGGGAAAGGAAGGTGGCAGTTGCTGAGGTAAGCGAGACTAGGCTGGGTGTGCAGGAGCCCAGATATGTGCTAGCGGGTGCTGGGTCCTGGTGGAGCTACATCTGTGCCTGCCCACCTGCAGCCACCCTTGGGACCAGAGTGCTCTCTCCTGACCCACCAGGAAGTCGTGAGAGAGTTCTCCCGTGGTGGTTTCACTGGTGCCAGGCAGAGTTGAAAGCTCTTCCTGTTTACAGAGCAGTGATCACTCCCTGCCCCAAGGAGGGAGGCTGAATTTTAATGAGTGAGCTCAGAGGGGAAAACAAGGCGAGGACACAGCTCGTAATTTGACAGGAAGCACCATCATGCTGTTGCTATACTGAAACCTGTCTTGTGTGTAAGGAGAAGAGGATGTTTTGCAGCCTGATATGTTTCTGGCTCTGCATATGTAACCTGCACTGGCCTTTTCTAGGACCCTTGATGGCTCCCCGATGTTTGTAGTCCTCTCTGATGATTTCAGACATTTCTTACTCATTTGTATCTTGACTCTTGCCTAATAAGGAAAGGCTAGCCAAGATCCAAACGTGAGTCCATGGCAAAGTTGCAAGAATACCTTTGACTCTCCTCCTGCCCCAACTCCTGCAGCTTGGGAGGAGATGGCGAGATAACACAGAGGAGCGTAGTCAAAGCCTGGAGGTAGCAGGACATGTCTGTATCACATCCTTCTTGGGGCAGGCTGTGTGCACAGCAGAGTGGGGAGAGAAGGGCTGGGTTGGATGGGATGGATAGTGTGGTCCTGTACCTTGACACCCTGCTTGTCTGTGGGTGGAGACGGACTTGCCTGTGGCTAGGATGGGGAAGGCTCTGGGCTTGTGCCTGTCCAGCACTTAGCCCCACAGTGCTCCAGTCTGCAATGGCCAGGGCTTATGTGGTCCAGCCTTTCTCAGAGGTCAAAATTGTGTGGATTTGGGCTTGACCCATCAGCACCAGTGCTGTGAGTTCAGAAATAAGGGTCCGGCTGTGGCTATCCCAGAGCTGGTGGGCAGCCTGCCTGCAGGCCTGTCTTTGTGCAAGCAGATCTCTTCTCACCCAGCTGCTCCTCTTGACCGGGAAACCTAGGCTCTGGCTTGCATGCTGTCTATGCAGGAGTGCCCAGAGTCCTGCCAGCCTCTGGGAGGTAGAGAGCAGCAAGGGCTCAAGGGGCTAAAGAAGCAACATATAATTGTCCCTGTGATAAGAGTGAGGCTATAAACCTGTTTTCTTTGCTGGCCCCTCTGTGGCAGTGCATGTCCAACACCCCTGCTGCCATGCAAGGGGCTGTAGGTTTCTATACAGTGCTGTTGCTTGGGGCTTCTAGGCTTCCTGTGGCATGCAGGGGAGAAACTAAAGCTGGTGTAGACCTGCAGGAGCTCTCCTCAGCATGCCACAGTGAGCACTGATTTCAGGTGGGAGCAGCAGGGGGTGAAGGGGCAAGCAATACAGCAGCTCAGGCCTAGATTCCAGCCTTGCAGCTTACTCCACAACATATCACTGCTGTCTGAACATATTAATACCTTCTCCTTTCTCCTCTTGCAGATGTCCTTGCAAAGCTACCACAGAGCCTGGAACCAGGTCAAGATGTCTGGTAAACAGCACTAGGCTTGTCTGATGCTGCAGGGCAGGCAGTGGAAGCTGCAGAAGGAGCCAACCCTGTGGGGAGGTTTGCTGTCAAGCGGGTAATGTAGAACCCTGCAAGCTGCAGTGAGATGAAACCACTTCTGCATGAAATGATAAACCCATGGCTCTGTTGTGAGGCCATCTCTTTGGTCTGTCCAGCATGTGCTGGCTTCCACCAGGTTTTGCTGCCTGGCCACTCCGCAGGCCCTGCTAGGTCAGCCAGCTCTCCTCTGGGTGCTCCCTCCTCCCTCCATCTCCACAAGCACTTATTCTCTGGTGATCACATCTGACATGTTTGCAGGAACTGTCCTTTCTCTCTGGACAGGCCCTGATGATCACTTAATGCAGGAGGAACCAGAGGGGATTCCCTGGGAGTCCAGGAGTTCAGCATCTCCCAGCATGCACCGACAATTAGAGAGCTGAGCAGTGTGAGCATATAGGGCAAATCATTCCAACGTGGCATGCATGAACCAAGCAGGCTTTCTGATTGCAAAAGGCTACTTCATTTACCTAAAGAAACAACACAGCAAGAAGGGAGCAGCTACCCCTTCCCCAAGCACCTGGGGCAAGTGTAAGTGCCCCCTGGAGACAGGAAACGTTTTCTCACTGCAGGAGTTATAAGTCATCTCAGATAGCCCAGCCTCAGATATCTGAGTTCAGGTCTGTCTTTCCCTTCCTGGGGTTGAAACCAACTTTCTGAAATATCCTCACTGCTGGTCTGGCTCGGTGGAGCCTGCAGATCAGCTTGCACCCTGACTAGCATGGGGAACGCAGGAGGTCCTGTCCTCTTGGTGGTGGCCACAATCCAGTCGCTGTAGTAGGACACTGGGGTGTATGGGAATGGTCCATAGCATCTCATGCCGCCCTTGCTGAGAATGCCTTTCAGGACCCATTTCTCAGTCCCTCTAATCTGGCACATGACGAGGTTGCTGGCATCACCCTTTTGAGAGGAAAAAAAGGCAGGGTTTTGTCTCAGCAGTATCTCTCCTGCCGTCACTTGGTGGCTGTGGACTTCACTGGGGTGAGAGGAGAGCAGATCACAGCAGTTTGGTCCTTTATCATCACTAGCAGCAAAGCACTGCTGATTCAGGGGGCTGGCTGCCTTTGGGCTGATGATGTCCCTGTGTGCCACAGATGAAGTGACCAGCATTGCTCCCTGTGGCGGCCCATGCCCCCATCAGCCCAGTCCAATGCCTGATCCTTTGGTATGTACCACAAGCAACCCCACTGGGTTTTGCCTCCTGAGATCTTGGACCCTGGCCACATGAAAAGCCCTCAGATTCCCCAGCAGTGGGAGAGGTCCAGGGATCAGGAACAGTGTCCCCAGGCCTGTGGGGAGATGGTCACCCTGCAGCTCATGCAGAGATGGGTATTACATGTTCAGACAGTCTCCCACGCCCACTACTTGCAAGCTGCACAGAAGGGACCTTTTCCTGTAAGGACTGAGCAGGAGAAGCCCAACAAGTGTTTTGGCTGCTCTTCCAGCCTGGAGTTGGAGATGAGCAGAATGGGGAGGAGGTGGTTTGGCTAAAGGTCTGCCTGGTCTGGGTTGGTGCTCTGTGTCCCTCACCAAACAGCCTGCCACTTTGTCAGTGTCCCTGTGGCTGCAGCATGCGGTTGCAGTGATCCTTTTCAGCAGGCAGGGATTCATGTCCACCATGGAGAGCATCCTCAGAAAGTCAACGCAGTACTTTCCCCTGCCTGACTGAGGGACCACCATGAGCCTTTGGCTCTGGGCGGTTCCTGGCCTCCAAGAAACAGGGATGAGTGAGCAGTGGGTGCGTCTTCCTCCCAGGACAAGCCCTGTTCCTCTTCCTCCCATTGGGGCTGTTGGCAGGAGGGAGCAGGAAGGTGGCTCTCTGCCCTGCTGGAGGGAGCTCTTTGCTGCAGGAGCCAGGAGTGACCTGTGGTGGGAGGGATCCAGCCCAAGACCTAGGAGTTCATGAGGTCCGAGGCAGAGAGGCTCCCGTGGGGGAAGTGGATGGGCTGAACAACGCTGCTGAACTCCAGTGGGGAGGCTGTTCTGAGCAGAGCAACATGGTAGAGCGTCACCTCATCAAAGTCCTCGTGGGGGATGACAGAGCTGATTGAATAGTGGGGCTGCTCCTCCCATCGCCTCTTCATGGCGCTCAGCCCAACCATGGCCAGCACCTCCTGTCTGCTGAGGGTGGATGGAAGGGACTGGGTGCAAGGAAAAGCCTGGGCAAACTGCCTGCCCCGGCTCTGACTGAGGGATGCTCACTCAGCTGCTGGGCAGTGACAAGACCCTCCTGAGCACTGGGAGGGGGTGTCATTCCCAAACCTTGCCCAGGGTGACGCAGGGCCCCTCACAGGGCACAGACCTGCTCTGCAGGCTGGATGCGGTGCTGAGGATCCAGTGCTTGTTCAGGATGGAGCTGAAGTCCAGGAGGTTGCGCTGCATGTCCTGCAGTGCCACCATCCATGGGAATTGGTCTGTGGCTGCAAACTCCTGCACTGATCTCCAGGGAGATGGGCTGGCCTAGATCCTGCAGGCTGCAGGGAAATGGGGGGCACATCGCTGGGTGTGCTTGGCGCTATGCTCTCCTGCCACCCTCCTCTTCCTCTGATGCCCCCTTTCTGTGGCTGTCCCAAGCTTTGACCTTGCCTGGGACTGATGCCAACATCACCCAGGCTTGCTCACCCATGGGGCCGAGCCAGTGGTATGGTGTGCGGTGCATGGGGGTCAGATCATGCCACCTCTCTCACTTGATGCTGGGGCGGCACAAAGGCACAGTAGCGTGAGGCTTTGCACTGCCTGAGATGGGCAGAGAGCTGGGGCTGGGGAGCCAGGGCCCCCCCTTCTCTGCCTGCCTGCAGGGAGAGGGGGAGATGGTGTGCTGGGTGCCAGCTGGCCCAGAGGGACTTGGTGTGGCCATGCTGAGCGTGCTGGGCTGGTTCCTCACCCTGGTATGTGGGTGCTGCAGGTCCCAAGCACCCTGGCAGCAGGCAAGGACACAAGGAGACCCAATGGGCCCATTCCCAGCTCCCCGCCTCCAACTCCCTCTCCATGAGCCTCATCCTGCTGCACTCTGCCTGCTCCATCATGCCCATGCCGGTACCCTGCTGGCCCCATGCTGCCCCCCCTGCTTGGCACCCCGATGCTGCTGCGGTGCCCAGGCAGCAGGATGTGGGCATAAGCTGCTCTGTGAGCTCACCATCACTGTGGCGATGTGAAGGACCCTGCTGGCATTCCTGCACGGTGGAGGGGGCTGTTGGAGGCTCTTGCAGCACATTTGCCTGCACAGAAAGGATCCCTCAGGCACAGCTCCTCCTGCCCTGGGCACTGCTGGATGGTTTCTCCCTGGGACAGCCTGTCCTGCCCAGGAGCTTCCTTTCTGCACACCCACTGGGGTCTCTGCCCACCCTGGTCCCACTCGCAGGCAGAAGCAAGGGCAGCAGGACACAGGATGAGCTCTGGCGCTGTTTAAGGGGATTTATAAAAAACTGAAGGGCCCCAAAGTGCATGGGGGTGGTGGTTTGGGAACATGGAGGGTAGCAGGAGCTGTTACAGGGGCACCACCAGGCTGCCTGCAGCTTGGCTTTCCTGTGGGGAGGTCCTGGTGAGGACAAGAAGTCCACTCCCAGATCATGAAAGGCCAAGTGTGCCTTTGGAGAGCAGGACAGAGAAGGTGGGACGGTATGAGAGATGTGGAGACTCCTTCCCTCCATCCATCAAGGATGAGAAAATTGTCAAGAAATTATAGTACCCCTTGTATGCACTAATTACTAGCCATGGGTAAAAGGACTGGTGAGAGGCAGAAAGCAAAGGCACTGGGGCTGCTGGAGGGCTGACACGCTCCCAGAAGGTTACCCCTGGATCACTCTTCTCCCTGGCGAGGTGTGTGGTTGCTGCAGATGCACGTGCCCAGATCCTTGGGTGCCCTCTGCAATACTGGGGATAAGGACAGTGGAGGGGAAGGAAAATGGTGTTGGGAGAAGGCTGGAGCGAAATCCAGGTTCGAGCACTTGTTTAAACCTGCGTACAGACTAGGGCAGCATCAGCTGAACAGATTTCTTCCCAGCATCTGAATGAATGTTTATTATATGCAGAATTAGCAAAGGCAGGGTCCACACCATGGCATGTTTAGGACAGAGCCATCCCAGGGAAACCTTGGATGTTTCTTTCATGGTTATCTTCTCCCTAGATATAGCCAATCCTGCACATAGGAAATTCAGTACTCTCTCTGTGTTCCTGCAATAACTCTGTTAGTGCTTATCCAACCCACTGAGAAGGGCCCTTTGTGTGTATTATCCCTGGCTCTTGTGTTTGAAATGCTGTGGGAATGAGCTGGGAGGCAGCTGATGATCCCAAGGCCTGCTTGTGGTTGATTTGTGACAAAAAGGGGCAACCCTGCAAGAGCCAGGAAAACACCTCTGAGAGGTGGGTTTCACCCTGCCCTCCCCGTGGGGGTGCCACTCCAAGGGTGGCTGCGCTGTTCCAATGTGATGCTGGTGTCACTGCAAACAGAATGTTTCCAAAGGTGATGCTGGCAGCTGACAGTGACATGGCTTGAGCCGGAGGTGCCTGGCACCTGACTCGCTCTGAGCGTGACTTGACTTATTTTCTGTTATCTGGATCCACGGGGGTCAAAGCCAACCTGCATGAGACCAAGTGCTGGTGGAACCATGACCAGCCCATGTCCTTGACCCACGGGCTATGGATCAGCCAGGTTGGTGACACTGGTCCCTTCCTGTTTTGCGGGTCTTGGAGGAAGACGCACTGCCAAAGAAGTGTGACCTCCATGGCAGCTCCCATGGGCAGCGCGGGACCCTTCCCGCGGCCAGCCCAAGCCTCTTCCTTTGCCCAAAGGACCAGCTGCCTCCTTGCCACTGCTGCTGGGAGACTGGCACCTCTCGCGAGGAACCGCAGCCTCCCAGCAGCCTGGCCGCAACCTCAGAACTAATGAGTTTTAGCTCTGTGGTTAACAAAGCCAGCCTGACTCTGCATGAAGACAAAGCCCGAAGCCTGCCTCCAGCTCTGCCCACAGCAAGCTGAACACGGTGCTTCTGTGAGCTTGCACAAAGCCTCCCTTGTGCACAAGGGGATCTAGCCAAACAAGTGATCTCCTTGGCTGTGTGTCTCCTGGTCCTCCATCATTTATATTATTTGCTGGATTGTTCCCACTACCAAGGAAATTTTAACAAGTAAAAGCATCTGATAAAAATCTATTGACCACAGTAAAATACCAACCCAGCCAAACTAGTCTGTACAGCACAACCTTCACAGCCTTTGAGACACGTTCATTCTGTTTACCACCTAGAAAAACAAATGCTGTGTGGTACTTGCAACACTGTCAGTGCGAAGGCTTTGATTAAAGCTTGTGTTACCAAAGTGCAGCAAGATGTTTGGGAGCTGAGTGCCACTTCCTTCCTCAAGCCTGGTTCCCTGTTGTGCAATGACATGTCTCTTAAGTCACCTCCTTGGCGTTTTGTACTTCTCCTTTTGTGTTTCCAGATCACACTGCTCCCCTTGCTGCTGGCCTTAGCACCAAGGTCCTGACTCTTGACTTCTGATGACAGCCCTTCTGGCCAGGTGCCTACCAGGAATGATAGACCTTGTATTTGCTGAGGAACTCTGTGAGAAAATTACTTTTGGCCACTGGTGCCTTTGAGTCTTACAGGATTACTCACAGATGCTTCAAATCTTGCCTTGGAGACAAATCTTGCCTTGAAGATTTGTCTCCAAGGCAAGATTTGAACCACCTGTGAGTAATCCTATAAGACTTCCATTGCCGTGATGGATGGTTTTGGCTCTGTGCTGGAGGCAGCAGCTGCAATGGAGGCTCCCATGGTGAAGGTGTGCGCAGCCTGGATGGGTCAGGTACCAGCATGCATGGCAGAATGAGGCCACCAGCATGGTCCTCTTGGTTGAATTTATTTCAGCAGATAGCAGGTGCACGTGAGCAAAACCATCTAACACCCAGGGATGATGGTTTTCACCACCCTCAGAAGGTGGCCTGTGGGGGACTGGGCAACCAGTAGTGAATGACTCAAGGCAAGTAGAGCTATTGCACAGGAGATATGCTACATGGCTTACTTAGCCAGCTCCATGGCTTGAATATCTCTGGATGGGAACCTTGATTTTTTGTCAAAGCACACAGGGATACTGTTGAAGGTGTTGCCTGTAGCACTGTTCCCTGTTGTGACCCACATGCCCTGGTGCATGGGCTGTAGCAGCTCAGTGGAGCCATTTGGCTGGGAGTTTGCATGGAGCTGCCTGGTGATGGAGGGGCACCAAGTGACCCAAGGACATTTTGTGAATTGGCTTAATACCTTTTGAAGGACACTGGAATCAGTGGACCCTTAAAATCCCTTCCAGTCCTGTCCTACATGAAATCCCTCCCTCCCAATAAGAACATAGGACAGCAGATAAAAAGAGAGGGAAGGTATTAAGAAAGTCCAGGTGGAAGAGGAAGTGTCTGAAGAGGTCTTTGTTCAATGTTATAACAATGGTGCATAGAGCTGATCCAGGATAAACCTACCTTGCTGGCTCAGATTTGCTTACACGTGTCAGTGAGCTAGTGCTTCACTGAGAGGCTTTACTCCAGATCAGGTACTAGCCACCCTTCAGCCACTTACACAAGAAGTGACCAAGACTCAGATCCTTGCAGCTCTCACCACTCTTCTCAACTCCCTCACCTTCACTATGGACAGACACCAGCATGCAATTCTTTATTTTTCTCTCCATGGCCAGATGGGAGTTTTACAGCATTGGTAGATTCTTCCATACTAAGGATAAGGGTACTTCAAACCTGGGGTTGTACTGCCAGCTACATTTTATGTAGAAAGGAAGGCAGAAAGTAGAGGGCAGCTAGGTTCTGGGCAGGCCAGAGGACAAACAGTCTCCAAGCTGAGTCCATCTAGCAGTGGATGATGTAGTGGTCCTCGAAGTACAGCAGCACCGTTAGAGGAGGGCCCAGCACCAAGCTGATGCCACATGAGCATGTTATTGTAGCAGCCATCAAAAAGCCATTTCCACAGGCAGGACAGCGGGATCTATCAGGAAAAGCAAACAGCAGTTACTAGCAGAAGTCTGGTCAGTTGGTAATACCATTCTCTAAGGGACGTGTGTGCATGCCCTTAACTGGAGGACAGATCCATACTGAATTAGCTCTTCTTTTATAAGGTTGATGACTCAATTTATTTCTAAAGGGTGCCCTTGCCAAAGGTCTCTGTGTCTGTGTGCTTCATAATAAAACAATTTAAAACCCCATTAATGCTAAAATCATACTGGGCTAGCACAGAAAGGAGAAAGAAAGGGTCTTCCCCTTCCCACAGAGCCAAGAGCTGCCAAATTTACAGACTGTGTGGGAATGGGAATTTGAAATTATTTTTAAAGGCTGGAAGAGATTAGGTGGGAAGGATTACAGATGGCCACAGGTTTTGCACTTGGAAATCATCGCTGTTTGACAGATTGTTACACTGAGGAAATCTGCCCCCAGACAATGCTCAAAAGCTTTCCAATTATTGGCAGGCTCATTGTGGATTGGGTGACCTAGTCCATCCTCGCTGGGCTGGTTACAAAACCCTTCTGGCTCTGGTCTCACTTGCTGAGACTCAGGGTTCAGGTAAAAATGGCTCAAAGACATGATTTATGTTTTCTCACCTCTCCAGTGGCTCTAGATGTTAGGCAAAGCCTTCAGAGACTAAGGAGGTGCCTTCCTGATGGACCTGCAAACAAGGGGTGCTGGACGCTTGGCTGGTTTTTGTGGCAGAAATGAAGTGTGCTCTTCACAACACAGCAGGAGTTACACTGCCAGAGCACTCCAGCCTGAAACCGTGCCTTCGCAGTCTTGTTTTATTCATGTCAGAAAATCAAAATTGACAATTTGAACTACCAGCCTAAAACTACAATCTTCATGCTTTAATTGTTAAATATCATTAAAATAACAGTGGGAAGAGCTCTGTGATCAGTGCTCTGACAGATTTATGTTTGCTGGCAGATTCCTCATTTTAATGTCAATCTTCCCATACTTGAGATAGCATAGCAGTAAACATCCCAAACTGGAACATCTTCAGTGAGCTGGCAATTAGATACTGGAAAAGACAAGATCAAGAGTCTGATATGCACTGTCCTGTGTGATTATGTCTTGTATTGGCTCTGTACAATAGCAAGTGATAAACAGTTGAGTAAGCATGAAGGACCCAATAGTGGGTCTTCACTGATGGATTTTCTTCATGTTGGGGTGAAACCTAAGTTAAAAGGAATTCAAAAGGGGAAAGAAAGCCATAAGATTCACAGCTTCTGCCAGGCTACCAGTCTATGGTACTGTTCCCACTGAGCTGAGCAAACCCGAGCTGGCCAGCCAGGACATCTGTCCCAAGTATGATTTTTCCAGCTTTGTTCATCTGTTTTTCCGATGGTCCCATCACTTTGATCTAAACAGCAAGGACCAGGAGTATACAAAGAGAAGTCTCCTTAACACTCCAGTTCCTGCCTTGGACTGGGGCACCACAGGGCTTCCCCAGAGCAATAGGTGGAGGGCACAAAGCAAGGTTCTTGGTTGAAGTGATGGTGTAATCTGTACTACAAATTCTTCTGTCCTAGGAGGAGGAGGTGCCATGCAGACTGATCATAGAATCGTAGAATCACAGAATGGTTTGGGTTGGAAGGGACCTTTAGAAGCCATCTAGTCCAACCCCCCTGCACTGAGCAGGGACATCTTCAACTAGAGCAGGTTGCTCAGAGCCCCGTCCAGCCTGACCTGGAATGTTTCCAGGGATGGGGCATCGACCACCTCTCTGGGCAACCTGGGCCAGGGTCTCACCACACCCATCATAAAAAATTTCTTCCTTATATCCAGTCTAAACCTACCCTCCTTTAGTTTAAAACCGTTACCCCTTGTCCTGTCACAACAGGCCTTTCTAAAGAGATCGTCCCCATCCTTCCCCCTTTAAGTACTGGAAGGCCGCAATAAGGTCTCCCCGCAGCCTTCTCTTCTCCAGGCTGAACACCCCCAGCTCTCTCAGCCTGTCTCCATAGCAGAGGTGCTCCAGCCCCCTGATCATCCTCGTGGCCTCCTCTGGACCCGCTCCAGCAGGTCCATGTCCTGTCTGTGCTGGGGGCTCCAGAGCTGGACGCAGCGCTGCAGGGGGGTCTCACCCGAGCGGAGCAGAGGGGCAGGATGCCCTCCCTCGCCCTGCTGCCCACGCTGCTGGGGATGCAGCCCAGGGCACGGTTGGCTTTCTGGGCTGCAAGCGCATATATGGCTCTTCCAGTTTCTGCCTTCATCCCTGCCTACATCCAGATATCTGCCTCATGGATGTGAGGATATGAGAAGTCCATACATTTTCTCATGTGACATATCCCTAATCCCTGTAGGAACTGGGCTGTTTTATCACCTGCAAAGCTGCAGAATGCCCGAAGACATGAATGACTGATAGAACACTCAAAGTCTAATGCAATGGTTTGCACTGCAGAACAGGGTCATACTTAATGGCCTGTGACAGAAGGCTGGCCAGGGTCATGACGCAGTGCCCAGATATTTTTACCAACAACTCTGCCCGTTGGGTACTGGATCCTTTGCAGTGGGAGGCAGAGTCTAGCACAGCCTATTCACATTTGCTGAATTGCTGCAGTGTCACTTTCTTTCAGGCATACTTATCTTTTAACTGATCCCATGCTGTTTCCCAGCCACTGTTTCCTAGGTCCTGGGAAACTAAAAATTTTCTTCAAAGGTCAGCTAAAGGTCTCTCCTCTAACCACTGACATTTCTAGCTTAATCCAAAGCTTACTTTGAACCCAAGCTAGCAGATTGTCAGCATGGGTGGAAGGTCAAGAACTGCAAGCACTCAAGCCACTAATGCAGTGGGGATCCAGCCACTCAGCACTGCTAATACAAGCATGCTGGAGTGCTAATCTAATCAGTTTGTGAAGCTCGAGCGTTGTTTTGCAATGTGACTCCTCTCACTAGAACTCACATCAGTATTTAAAACCATTTGCTAGCTAACTTGTAACCCCAAACCTCATTCCTTTGGTCTAGATGCCGGTCTCAGCATATGGCACCCAGCTTAGGCTGGGATCTGTTGGCAACTAGAGTAAATCTCAAAATCTTAGCTGCTTCACATAAAGCTGTGAGTTTACGTGAACGGCTGTGACCAGGATGGCTGCTACTGTGACCTACCTCACAGAAACATGCCGAGAGAAGGAATGCAGCCAGCTGGGCCTGCCACTTGTCATAACCATGATGATCTAAGGGCTTGTAGATGTGTCTGTTTACAGAGCACAGAAAAATGGGAAGAAGCTTGATAAATTGTTCCCAGTGCACTGCTAGTCATTAACATCAGGATTAATCACACAGAGAAAGATAATGCAGTTTATATTAATCAGCCCACCAAAGCCAAAGGAGCCACCCCAAATGCACACACAAATGAATGAGGGGAGCATCTTGCACAAGAGTTTAGATGACTTGTGGAAACACAGTTCATTTCTAAGACCTTGGCACTGAGTGACGGAGCTTGGGAGGAGGCTGCTCTGAAATGAAGTCTAAACCTTCACATGGTGTCCAGACCCATGTGCTTTGGTACAGGATCTGTTTTAACCCCTCCTTTGCATCTTTTACCCTGCACACATCAGAAATCTATTAATACAGGAGGAGGAGAACTTAAGAAAAGGATTTCTTAAGTTAGGCTCTGTGTCCATACTGAGGGCACTGAAAACAAGCAACTTGCTCCTGGTTTTCATGAGTGCTCAGTACATATTGTATGCCATGAAAATATCTGAGGCCATTTATTTGGCTTCCAATTTATTGGCATCAGGAGCCTGATTTTATGAACTACTTTTTTAAACTCAGCAAAAGGTCTTATCACCGAGAGATTGACACAAGGGTCCTTCACAAAATGCTTGTGACTTTGTAGGGGTTGAGTCGACGTCAGAGTATTACAGATGCTGCCAGTCCTGACCTCTTTACTTAAAAGGCTGGGTATTTGTACTGCTACCATTTCAACACCGCTCCAGCAGTAGAAGAGCAGCAATCCTGACTTGTGTACCCACTTGCCAGCTATCACTGGGTGGCAGGTGACCACGTCTCTCTCCTGGAGGCTTTTGGGCTAAAACACATGATCATTCTTTACCTTTCTGAATCTGACTGTGACAATGAACAGCCTCCCAGAGACACTGATGGAAAAAACCCATATTCTGTCTATTTATAGATGTAAATACCATCCAGTTTCCAGCTGAAATATTAAGCAGTGGTTTGGAATCTGCTTCCTTCCTAGACAGCTCCTGGAGATGCTCACAGCTCACAGCCTGGGCTTCCTGGATCTTCCTAAGGCTTTGGGGTGAAGAAGCAGAGCTGGTGTTGTAAGTTGTATTCCCTGATGGGAAATACTAGCTCCTGCCCTCAGTTCCCTGTGGTGGGACTCCCCTCTTCGATCCCTCCTTAGAGAAGGGCCAAGATTTAGATTACTGGGGCTACAGTGCTATTTCTGAAGAGCTTGCTCCCAGCAGTACAAACCACATGCTTACAGAAACTTTGACGCTTTTAAATTAACAAAGTGACTTCATTTCCGTCAGCACCCTGCTGTTCCTTTGAGACTATGCTAAAATGTAAAGCTTGCTCATTAATTACTTCAAATGTCAAGGTTTAATTACAATGCCTCCGAGTTAAATTTCAAGCCAGCCTAACTTTCAGAGCCACAGAGGAGACAGAAAGACATACCCATAGCAAGTTAATACTTCAAAAAAGATGATGGCGATGATTAATATTATTGATTTCCCAGCAGCAGTATTTAATCTTTCAAACACAGAGCACGTTAACTGGAGTGCGCAGAAGCCAGTGTCATACCTGGGGTATTCCACCTGGACCACGACTGCAAGAGTCTGCGTTCCTGCAAGAAGAGGAGTAAAACCAGGTTTCACTACATAGCTCCAGAGAAAACACACACCCATCCTACCGGTCGGACATACTTCCCCATGGGTGAGGTAAAAGTGCATTAAAAATCAAATTACATATGGACTGGTTATCACAGCACAGCTTAAAATCTTCCTGTAAGCATGCTGGATTCCTGGCCAACCTTGGAGTCAGAAATGAAGGCAACACTTACTGTTTGTTGTGAACCACGCCAATTTGAATGTCAGTGTTCTTATAGCAGTATCCTGTATTTTTTCAGATTTAGAATTTAGACATCATGGCCTCAAAGAGAAGATAACAGCTACAGTGCTGATGTGGTAAGTCACCTAATTTAAAGCTGATAAATAATTTTTGGCCCTTGTCAGCCATGGAAGTGTATCGGGCTTAGTTATGAAAGTATTACTGAAGTCCTGGGTACCAAGAGAAAGCCCTTAAAACCCAGCAACTTTAGATTTCAGTAGAATCAGGTGCTGGAAAGTGTTATGGAGACTAGCTGCTAGCTGTAGGGATTTCCCAGGAGGACAGAAAGAAACGCCTCTCCGCAGCCTCCGTACTGGCTGATGGCATGCCTGAGCTGTGATGCACGTTCAGTGCCATTGCTGCAGGGTGCAACATCGGGACGGAGGTTTCAGAGTCTGTAATTTAAATGGCACCAGCCCCTGTTTCCCTTTTAAAGCCATGGCAGTCTGAGAGAAGTGGAATGGCTGGTCAGCCAAGGTGACAAGCGCCTGCCAGATGAGAGGTACCAGCACATATTGCCTTGTCATTGACTCTGCCAGAATATAAAGGTTTAATCTTCCTGACAGCATTTTCAGCAGTGAAAGAGGACAAATCATCCAAACAAAGCACCTCCTGATTATACTCTGGGGACTGTAATCTTGCAGTTCTCTCAGATACTGTGTCTGTATCAGAAACTTCCATTTAAT
This sequence comes from Anhinga rufa, assembly GCA_013400875.1. Taxonomy (NCBI): domain Eukaryota; kingdom Metazoa; phylum Chordata; class Aves; order Suliformes; family Anhingidae; genus Anhinga; species Anhinga rufa. The sequence continues at coordinate 22,543 of VZTV01031616.1, forward strand.
TTATACTGTCTTAATAATTAACAGTCAGGATTTATAAGACTGTGGCATATTTTCATCTTGCAATATTTACTGGCTTCCTTAAAGCCCCAGCTCTGGAGCCATGTTTCAGTAGGGGGAAAAATTTAGCATTTTTTTAAAACTTAAAAATTGTTAAGAATTGGACGTCAGAAGAATATTAAAAAAAATCTAAGACCTGCTGAAAAAAAAATATCTATGACTTCTAAGCCAGCTTCATGACTCTTAGGGTCCAATTCATTATTTTCTAAAACATATTGCTGTCAAAGTTGTAATAAAAATATTTGTTGTTCTAGGGATAATAACACATCCTGGGGTTAATGGATTCTGTAACCTCCTATGTTTTGGTTATTTTTAAAAATCAGTCATTGGCAGCCAGCTGGAGAGCGCTTTATTAGCGAACATCCCTGGAGAGCAGACACTCGAACACCTGATATCTTTTTGGCTTAAAGGAAATGTCAAGGACACAAAGCTCCTCACTGCACCTTGGAAAATGAGACAACCACAGTGACACAGCCTAAAACATGCTGTGCAGCATCCCACTGACCAGTGCTGCCCTGGCACAGGGTTTCCCATCCTGTGTCTGCCCCGTACCACTGCCACCACAATCAGGGTGCACCCTGCCCTGACATACCACCTGCTGCATGGGTAGGTGATTTTTATTTTTCATATAAAGTAACACTACAATATCAACATTAAGTATTAACATGCTTGAATGTGTTTTACAATTTTTTAATGATGTTTGAAAGCAAAGGGCTGTATTCTTGACTAATGTGTCACTACTTGAGCGATCAAAATCAACTTTATTACAACACATCTTACATAAATGTCCATGTATATCTATCTCAATCTCTATCAGGTCAAATGCCATTCCTTTAATGCATTGCAGATCCTGTTTCCCTTTTAGGTCAATACGTGTTCCTGTTCTCTGTGGAAATCCACGTTATAACTTCTGTGCCATCAACATTTAACTTTCTAATATATTTTTTTCAATAGAATAATTAGTGATATACATATGGTAAATATGTAGCTAAAGAATGTACAAATACATAATATATGTCTATACATATATGTGCAAATAGTATTAACATATATTAATGGGGTTTTACTGGCTAACATATAAAAATGTAATGAATTCAGCTACCCCTAAAGAAGATAAAACCATTCATTTGAAAATTAAATGAACATTTCAAAACCAAACACACAACAAGGGCAACCAAAATGAATTTTTGAGAAAGTGTTGTCTCATGGGTTTTTTTTAACTTTCTATCTATCAGAAGTGTTTTTTCCCAATGTGAAGTACAGCAGGCTTCTGAATGACTTCAGCTCGAGTAAAGGAATCAATAGTTGCACATACACTCCTTTTTGCTCAGCTGCTGACCCTTTCTCATCTGTTAGTGATATCAAGATGTCTCGCTTTTCTTAGGCACTGGAAAAGGAGCTCATGTTATAGAAAATCCAGCAAAGGCTAAAAATGTAAACTTCATTTAGAGTCTTCTGGTGCCTTTTTTTTCACAGATCCATCTCCTTGGATGGGGATGGGGATGCTAATGGAAACCAGAAACAGAGGCTAAAATAGTCTCAGGTGCAGGATTATACACTCAGCTAAAACAGGTACGGATTTGATATTTTTGGATCTTGTCCATACCTTACTTGCATAAATCAAGTGTCTGTTTCTGAAGAAACACTAGTGAAAGCTAAAGTTGATATTTACTCTTAATATGAACAGATGTGTATTAGCTGCAGTCATTTATACCACAATATGAAGTCACTGTCACCCTGTCCATAATGGTTACTGTCTTCTCCACAGCAATATAGATGACAATACTGAATGTGAGATACACAAAGTGTATGACTTTCTTTTCTGAAAGCCTTATCTTGCTTTTGCCGACCATGTATTACCCACTGAATGTGACTTGTTAAATTCTAAGACAGCATTCAGTCATGCTAGCGATCTGTCAAACTGGACCTGTACCAGCTAATCAGTGTTCTTGTTTGAAAACTGATTTACAGTTCTTAACAAACCTAAACCATGTCACCTAGCAGTCTTATTCCAAATGAAGCAGCAGCACTCTTTTTGCATGAGGTGAAGGACACCTTACCACCAGCCTAGGTAAAACTGCCAGTCTCCAAATCACAGCAGTTCTGCAAGGCAATAGAGGCAGGAATGAAAGTACCAATAAAAAAAAAATAAGCTAGATGAAATTATTTGCCACTTATAGGAGAAACATGCAGTAAAAATAATCTTTCCCTCTTGGTTCAATTCCACTCCTTCAGCAGAATTTGAATATAATCTAATATAAATGTGCCCTTTCCAGAGCAACTGTTCTTAGAGAGAGATTTACCTCAGCTTGATTTAAAGTATCCATTTGCAGGCCAAGCACCACGAGAAGCTTTTGAATATGACATTAATATAAAAGATGACAAATGAAAACGGTTCAGATATAAATAAGTTCACACACCAGTAGAGAGCAAGGTAGTAAGAATAAATTGCAAAGCTATATGGTCTATGGTGTGTAATGAGATAACTTTGGAATTGAGAGCATGAGAAAGAGAGCGCCCTTAAGGGAACAAAGCTAACTGAGACAGCTTTGCTCTCTGCTCAGGTTCCTCAGGCCCCTTCTCCAGGCGTGAACAAGGGGGGATGCCCTGCGGGGATGCCAAATGTATGTGCAATTTGTTATGTTAAGTAGAAAAGCCCTTGTTAAGCAAACTGGATAATGGCAAACACATCTACCCGGGACCTCTGGTACAGAAATGCTAGTGCATTAAACACAGCATTACCGTCAGTCAGTATTATCAACCTCAATCTTGCCTGCATACAAAAGTCGTTAACACTTTAATTATCATGAACTATATCGATATTACTCTCCTAGCATGAACACTGCTATGCAAGACTGAAGACACTACTTGTATACCAGTATTGGCGATACAAGCAGGGGAATATAAAAAATAATATAAAACCCATTTTATAAAGGGTTTTACAGGGAAAGCAAGTGAAGGTATTGGACCTTTGGGCTTTAAACTGAGGCTTCCAGGGAATTCACAGTTGTTCCCCTGACACATCTCTGGATCGGACAGGAATTGCCTGGGTGATTTTTTTGAACCTTCTTTTGAGAGACTGCCCCTGCTCAGACAATGATCTGAGCATTTATAAAAGCCACCTTCTGTCTGGGAGTCATGCAGCCATGTAAGTATGGCAATGAATCATGGAATAATTTGGAGGTCCCTGGGCTTAGCGGCCTACCCAAAGCAGGGCAGACTTTGAAGTTAGAGCCAGTCGGAGCCAAGAGGAGACATTAGCTTGAGCTCAGTGCTATGTAATGCAGGATTAACTGGAACTGGTGCATGTCTGGCAGGCTTTGGGCATGGTTGGGGCAGGCATGTCATTGTCTGTACCTCACTGTGTTGATATGCCTGCTATCTCCTACGAATACACTGAAGGGTTTTGCAATTTTCTGCTCCCAGGGCATTGGCATTGGCCAAAAAAAAAAAAAAAAAGGGGCAAAAAATAAAAGCAGAGGGACAGGAAGGGCCCTTTTAACACATGGCATATGTTCTAAGGCACGAGAGACTAATGCCATGACAGACTACCAATGTGGAAAACACCATTAACAGCCATGGTTAGATGCTGTGATATCATGGCACAAACAAAAAAAGTGAAAGATGTAATTAACAGGTTAAACAGCAAGGAAGCAAACAAGGAGAGATACTGAAAACTTGCCATGATTAGAAGAGTGATAAACACCACCTAGTTTTCCAGCAGTAACATGGGAGCAGGAAAACCCTTTAGACAAGGGGAAAATGCCAATAAAATGAAACTGCAACACTGGGAACAACACTTTTCAGGGCTGGGCAGGGTCCTCTGCTGCATGTCTCAGGCAGCATAAAGGAAGAAACTGAGCTAGAGCTAAGGAAAAAACTAGGTAAATTGCAGACAGAAAATTTCTGCCAGACCCTCACTGTAAGACTAATAGTTCAAGAAAGGAAAAAATGGTAAAAGCCACTCCTCAGAGCCCCTGGAAAAGAGAGCAGTAGATATCGTTCCTATCACAATCTACTCTGGAGCATGCTGAAGCCTTGTGTTGGGGCAAGGAAAATAACTAAACACACCAGCGTGCAACATCAGGATGCACTTCGCACTGTTAAAGTAAACACGCACTTGGGTGGATGCTGTAAGAGAAACACTGATGTCAAACAAGGTCCTCTCACTTCTTTTGCCTGACATGGCTCTTGAGTATGCTGTCAGAAAACCCGTCGATGGATACAGCAGCCAGGAGCACCTGGCTCAACTTTCATACAACGAAAGGTCTGGATTTTGTTGGCCTTATGATTCACTATACATGCACAGCTTGAAAGGCAGGCAGCAGTAGAGGAAATCAGATGAAACCTGTGAAAATAAATGTATAATGAGAATCTCAGCTCCTTTGAGTCCTACCTGCACAGAAACGCTAATCAGTTCTCATGTCTTTACAGTGGTGTACAAGGTAGTGGGGTAAAACCATACAAGCCAATGGTGGCAGCTGCTTCCCCAAGATTATAAAGACTTGTTCATTGAACACCTACGGCTCTCCAAGGCAAGCTGCAAACCTTCAGTACCAGTTATTTCTATCTTTACATCTGGGTGAAAGATGGAAATACATTAGGAATCAGGACAAACGTGTAAGGGCTCTATCCAGGCCACCCATAAATTAGTCCTCCCAGTGACTAGTCTTTCACGTTGTGATGGGGATAGCAGGTGATGGAGGCTTATCCAGGGAAGCTGCCACATAAGAAGTCAGTGTCTGGCAGCTCCACGGAGCATGCAGTCTGAATGCCAGCCTACATGCCTTCAAAGCTAGTCCCTGAGCAGAACCCTAGCTGTTAACACTCTTTCACAAATATAACGGAATTTAACAATCTGAAGGGTGTGCAAAGAGCACTATGCAACAAGAGGAGATGGCAAAGCTATGTTCATTTGCTGTACAAGTTGGATGGAGGAAACTCTTTCCTTACCACAGAAAAGGTTCAGATTCAGAAAAGAGCAATGAATGAATCACGAGAGATAAATCCCACTAAAGACAATATGAATGTTGCAGCCCATTAATTTCAGCAGGCAATTTGGAGGTTAAATTGGTTGTTGAGCCTGGGCCCAAGTCCACTTAAAATAATACAAATGATTGGGAGGGCAATCAGCTGCGATAAAGGTCACTAAGGCTTAGAGGTGCAGCAGCAGAAGGTCCCTTACTCCGCCTGAGCAGCAACTCAGTTCATAAATTACTGTGTAATGGTTGCAGACCCACAGAGAATGGTGCCAGCAGCTGAGAAACTGCCGAGAGGCTTTGCACGGAGAAAATGACATGACTGAAGTGGGTAGACTAAAAACAGGGAAGAAGAAAATAACATACATGGTCCCCTCAGGGATAGGATAGTTCTTCCTGCACAAGTGTTTGGAGAAGGGACATGGCTGCTAAATAGCACTGGAATTTTCTCTCCAGCTCTAAGAAATGCTGTTTCTTCTTCTTAACCCAGACCCTGTGTGTTCCTCTCTTCCTAGCTGTGCCACCACAAGTCACTGCATGAAGGTGTCTGTGAATGTGGGGCATGTGATCCAGCCTACCACTGCCCAGCTTACACAAGGCAGTTTTCCTTAGGATCACCACGATGCATTCAGTACTGCTGTATCGATCCCCAAACCACCAAAGAGTTACACTTCCAGGAGACAACAGCCCCCAAAAAAGCCAGGGAAGACCTGGAAATGAAATACTCTCCAGCTAGGGAATTAAGTTCCAGGGCAGATTTTAAGAAACACTGCAAAATATTCTTCTCCGAAAAAGCCTTTCTAGTGCCAAGTACTGATACCTCTTCAAGACCTTTTTATTCACCCCCCACTGTCAAAACTGATGAAACAGCCTACCCAAAGTAACGATTCTCACAAGAGACACTAAGCAGAGACTCCATAAAATGCACTGATTTTGATATTGGTATTTTGTATGAAGGCATTTCAGTAATGCTACCATGAGGGGCAACGAATGGTATTTGAGAGGATTTAGAAGGGAACAGAACCAACATGCTTGCATTACCTGACCTCCTTTGTTTTATGTTGCAAGGTGCATTCTGTAACAAACATACATCAGATTAGCTGTCCAACAACAAGCATGTAGATTGACCTTACTGCTAATTTCAGGATGTATTCTGAAAGCAAGGCAAACTATTTCCTGCAGAAATAAATAGAACAGACTAGAACATTACCTCTAGCAATGATATGAAGTAAAATATACCTAAAGAAAATAAACTGGCATTATTTGCTTACATTGATAAGCTTCACTGATTCACGTATATTTGGTAAAATCCACAAATAAAAAATTTAGAGCAATTTAGGTACACACAGTTTTGACTGGAAGACCCTGTTAAAGCGACTCATTATTTTGTGTCTGCTACGATGAGAAAACACAGCTGCAGCCTCTGCCGCCTCTGAGCCCGGACAGACCGATGAGGTGCTGGCACTGGCAAACAGCCAGCAGATAACCCACGGGTGGCTCTTCCCCTTAGCACCGAGGATGGCTGTAAAGCCTTCACCATTGAAACCCCCTGTGTAAGTGGGACAGGCCAATGGCAGCAGGACAAAGTCCTACAGCCTTCTCTACCTGCAACAGAAAGGCACAAAAAAGTTCTGTTGGGTTGTATTAACAGAGAAGAGGATCCACAGCACATCCTGTTGTGTGAAAAAGGCTGCCAGCTGAGGTGAACAGCTTGTAGGGATAGTTATTTTAAGTGCTTTATTACAGTGAGGGCTTTATGAGAACTACATCCCTATACTGGGATGAAAAATATACTTTAAGCCCCCCAAAATCTTTGAACAAATATTCTTTTACTGTTCTCAGCTGGCCACGCTGCTGGCAGAAAGGGTTCTGGAGAAATTCTGCAGGGGATCCTGGACAAGGCAGGTGACAAGTCTCCCGCTGAGAGACTGCCACGGGAAGCACGGGAAAGAATTATTTGTATTAATGCAGCTACAAAGCTTTTCTTCTGCAGATCCCAAAGTACCTTAAAAAGTTACAGCCTTTCACAAAGAAGAGAAAACATAGATCCAGAGATGCAAAGGGTCATCTAGCAGGCCATGAAATGAGACAGGCAGCACCCCTGATCCCAGTGTCTTCCCTTTCCTTTCTTTACACTGAATAGGCACTGGGATCGTCATCTGTGGGGTAGCTGCTGTGTTTAAGGAGATAAGGGTAAGTACAGACATGATACAGTGAACCATTTCTGCAGTACATAAGCATTAAGGTAGCTGCAGAGATGGTTAGGAGAATAAAGTGGTGCAGGTCAGCCATAACTTTCCTATAATGTCAGATGCTAAGAACTGCATCCCAGCAGCCCTTGTTATATGTGACAACTGAATCCCTGGGTTTTAACATTAAACAAAAAACCAATACCTGTTGAAATAGCACCAGCATGAGATGAAAGAGAAATATCTGCAAAGAAAACAAGGAGAGATTTCAAAGCCTTTAATTGATTCCCTCGCACTAAAGTCACCATGTCCTGAGGCATCACTCCATATCTCCATCTATTTTGTGTTTAGATCCCACAACACCACAGTGTCTTCAAGTGTAAATAACTGACACTGAAATTGCTTACGCTGCAGCCATCCTGTGAAGGTCTTGGAGGCTGGCATGCATCCCAGCATATTACTCACTCTAACACAAGATGTCAACATCTTAGCGCAAGGACTCTTCTCACTGTCAGGGTTTCAGACCATTCACCACACATGCTGCCTGTGCTGACAACAGATCACACTCGGCCTTGCCTGGCTGGGCCAATGGATCTGTGATGAGCTGCTAGACTAGGGGGCTTAATTTGATCTGGTTCATTGGCAGGAGGTGAAAGAGTCCCACACACTTCACATCACCTCTATGAAATTGCCAGATCCTTCAAGAGTCCCTTTAAAAGCTAATCCATGATGATCAAATAGCAACTTCTATTCATATATCCTAAAAAATGAGAGAGGGATTAGAAAGGACTGAGTGAAATCTCCATGATTAGCAAAATACCACAGTGTGATGTCTGAAACTTTCATTATTTCACAGTGTAATTGCATCACCATTGGACTTAGACACAAGGAAAGCAACCACAGACAGCTCTGGTGATTGCTATGTTTTTAGCAGAGTGCACGTACAGTCTGTAGGACATTTTCTTACTTCTCCAGGGTCCTGCAGAGTTAAGAAAATAGTTTTGTAATATCAGAAATACCTTCCCGCTTTTTGTCAAACATAGGAGAAATATGCCTGTGTGATAAGGCAATGTTTGACATATAATTGTAATGTCAACACCCAAGGGAGCAATGTCAACCTTGGTATGAGTCTCATGGCTCAATACAAGGAGTGTTACTATCCAAGGAGAGTCTCAGAAGTTGACAGGTTTAAGTGCAGTGTCATTTTCTTACCACTTCCAGGAGTCTCTTAATGATATAGCCATGTCTGCAGTGTGAATTTCTTGGGGAATGCAGGTGGTAGCAAAGTGTGGGGGCTGGCAGAAAGTAGTACAAGGCTGGGAGGAAAGAAGGGAAATACACATCATTTCCTTGTGTAAAGTCTAGTGAAAAACCAATCTGCTCTAACATTCAGACTGCAGCTTGTTCTGTGGAGTTCTAGGAGCTTTATCAGTACATATCTTGTCATGGTTTCACTAGCTGTAGCTGGGAAATAGATGGGAGTCACCATGCCTTAGGCTTTATGAAGACCATCCCCAACCCATGGGACATGTACATCCTCTTGTGACTGCACAGAACCATGACGAGCACATCACTGAATCCCTACCATAAGTTAACCTCATGTAAAAAAAAGAGCAGGGACTTTAAGCTTCCCTTCAGATCTAGTAATGTGGTAGTAAACCGAATGAGATGCAGATGATGCCAAGTGCAGGACCTCAACACTGATGGGGTGACACTGAATGACATGAATAGAGAAAATAGTATCTACACTGTATTGACATAGGGTGATCGCTGGCTTGTTGGAGTCAATTAGAATGTTCTTGATATTAAAGGGTAGGGCAGTGAAGAATTTATTCTCTATTTCTGCATATCCTAGGTGCCCATGCACTCATCAAATTTATATCCTCGATCTAAGGACAAAGCTCAAAGAGGCTCCTAAGTCCAAACTGGCAGATAAAATGCACTGCATTTGTAAATTGGACTGCCTGACTGCTGCCTTGTCACATTTAGTACAAAACATTTTGCAATGCGTAAGGGTATAGCACCCCAAAGTCTCATGCTAAAAAGCTGATACAGTGCTTGTTCAGTGGAATTTAGCAGAGACAGAGCTCAACCCTCATAAATGAGAGGGGAACTGAGGACCCACCAAAGAGAGCTTCTAAGGCAAACACATCCTCTTAGCAGGGTCTTATCTCTGCACCGGTAGAGCAAAGAGCACTCTTGTGCAGGTGTACAGTGTGCAGGTGCTATTACTACTCCTCTCTAAAACAGACTGGCTTGCTTCTTGACTTGCAGGACTGTGAGACATGCATGACATGTGAAACTCATGATGAAGAGTTTGGGCATTTTTAATAAATGGAGATCTAACGTTAGCCTGTTGATTACGAACCTAAACTAATATCCTGACTTTTAGAACACAAGAAGCTCCGAATACCCAAGGAGTCCAAGTGAAGGGATTTTTCAAAGATACAAATAATATCATAATATAATATATCATAATATAATAATATCAGCCACCAGAAAGGGATGATACAAAAAGGCATTTTAAAACGTTTCCAGAAAATTCATGTGCCCTGGAATACTCACTAGCCACCAACACTTGTGATTTTACAAAAATGCTTTCCATTTGAAAATTTTTTTCTATGCCTCCACTGCCTAGTGAAAGACACAAACACAAAAAAGACCAGACAGGAGGGAACAGCAGTACTTCTTATACCTGAAGTGCTGTCAAATATACATCGAGCTTGAAGATGGCAATCTTGGGTCACTTCTAAAAACAAGTAATTTCCAACAAAGGCTTGATTTTGAAGGAATAATGTCACATCTGAGAGACTATGAAAGCAATAATTGTTCCTTTGGTGGAAGCAGAAACGACCCACTTGCTAGCCTATCTCAGCAACCTGATGTAGCATTTGTTATAAAAATCCTACTCTGCTGACAGAGAAGAGGTAACTGCTGTAAAAGGACAAATATTTAGTTACCTTTTACTTTCAGGTTCACTGGGTACGTGATCTGCTCTGACTGTCCTCTTTCATTCTTCCTGGAGCAATGGCTGGAATGTTCTGCTGCAAACAAAAAGCATAAAAGGGATCACAGAGATCAGGTGAATCTGAGGCCACAAATGATGCTACGTAAGCAGGAATGGCTGATACTGCACCAGTCAACTTCTCATGAAGTCAAGATGTTGGTATTGGCATGAACATTTTACCCCCTTCTGCTTTTGCTTTGATCCTTGGGCAGTCTCCAGCAAACTGGGTCAGGGACAGAAGACAGACCCCTCTATCTCCTGGGATTCAATGGGCCCTTCCACCACCCCAGACTCTGAGCACCCACAGTTTCTAACTGGCGTGTCTTCTTAATGCCAGTTAAGAATTAGGCAGATTTAGGACAATGTTGCTGTCCTCTTCTTACAAATGGGGCACAGAGGAACAGACAGACTGCCTCACAAATTCTTAATCGTGTTTAATTGTGTTTTGGCATTTGAGTATGAGCTCCTCCTCAGCATCACTTCCTCTTGTCTCTTAGGTTTCAGCTGTGAGTTAGGCACTTAGGTACCTCTTTGGCTTCTGGCATAAATGACTTCTTCAGTACCACATGCAGACAACACGTGAAGCCTGGATCCAACACTGTCATTCTTGGGCTAATTTAAAAGGAGATCCTGTCATGAAAAATCTCCTCTTTGAGATTATGTGCCTCACAAAATACTAGTAGTAAAACCAAAAAGCAGGATTTTCTTGCAAGATCATGTACTATATTAAAAAATATTCATAAGTTCTAAGAAGAGGAGAGGAGAGAGGCTAAAAAGCAGAATAAATAAGACTGACTAAAAAGAAGCATGCAGTGTGGTATTCAAAAAAAGCTTAGCATCAGCTTAACACTGCTTTCAAATTTGTCAAAGGCAAAGAGGAACTGAAATAATTTTAACCATTATTCCCCATTAAGGCTACACCTTCATGGCAAAAAAGGCATGTTTTTACACTGAATTAGTTATCCAGCTTGAATCAGGCACATTGTTCATACACTTTACCCAATCTTTACTTATATGATCCCATGTCTGTCTTCTGTGGAGCTTCTGCTTCACTCAGTCCACAAGGCAGAGATGCAGAGG
>VZTV01031620.1:0-27817 GCA_013400875.1 Anhinga rufa
TACAGATCTTTCATGTTCACAGTTTATAGCTTTACTGCCATTAATTAAAACACTGCTAATGTTTGAACAAAAGCAACGGTGTGGTAGTGGGCTCAAATATTCCCCTCCACTAGGAAGCTTCTGGGATCTCAGGGGTGGTGTTTCTAGGCTACGGTGGCCTAGGCCAGAGTAACACGTAGTACTTCATAATGCTATGTAGTACTTTATAATGTTACTTGAAATATCATTTTTACACTGTCACCTTTTGTTCTCTCACCATCTCTTACTTCCTCGGAGCACCACGTACTCATTTAAAACAATCGCAAACATGACACTGACTCCAAACCAAACGTGGGGCTGGAAGGGAAAGAACTTCATCTGATTACATTAATATTTTGTTGGAAGCAGTATGACAAATTGGAGACTGATTGCAAACAGCAGACAATCACTGACTGTAGAGAATCCTGGCTCTCCACTGGTACTTTAGATCCTTTAAGGAGCCATTCCAAATCTGCAGGAAAATAGTTCAAACATTTTAATTTTGTAATTTAAATTGCATCACTCACTTAACCAGCTATTTAGCTGATTGCAATTATGACAACACTGTGATATACTTAGTAAAGCCTTAGAAGACCTATGACAGTGTATGTTATTAATAGACTTGTATGCTTTCCTTATCATTTTCACTACTAGCAATTTATATCAAACCAATGAGAATATAACAATTATTTCTTTCCAAATGCACAAAATTGTTAGCTTGTCTCAATCAGATTATTTTCCCAGAATCACATGCAGTAAAAAATTATTAATGACTTTTTCTTTATTATACATTCCTCTGAAATGGTTACCTTAATTATGGCATCTTGATTTAATATATGTAAATGCATTTTGCAGCAGAAATCTTCACTATTTATAGAATGACTTTCACTGTTTTCTGAGATGTTGCAGTCAGTTCTTATTAGCAAAGTACAGCCTAATTCTCCAAGCACCTACCTGCAGCTGTTCCCTGATTTAGCAACTAAAAAATGCTGGCAAATCAGGCTCCTGCAAATGCTTACAAAGTTTCAAAGGGATTGGTTTGGGTTAGCGTTACACCTTTGAAATTTTCAAGTGAATTGCCATTTTTATTGCAATGTGAATGGTGCAATCAGAGCTTTCCTTCAACTTGGCAATGGAGTTTTGAAATTTGACTTGGATCAGAGGAAGAACTGTGTGTCACTGTGTTGTGGAAATTTAGTTCAGTGTCTAAGTAAAACCAATGAATGAACCAAAAATCCCCAATCTAACATTCCTGCATCGGTAGAGAATCACTAACATCAACCAGAGTTTACAAGCTATGAAAGTTTATATGCTAGAGGTATATATTTCAGCTCTTGTAGACCCCGAGGTGGCCAAGTGGCTTCTGCCAGGAGCGCAGTGTATATGCAACACCCTCAAGCTAGAGCAGTGCTTCAGCCCACAGCTTATGCAGTATGGCTGTCATCTTGTGTCTTTTCTGACAGACCAAAGAAGAATGCCTCAAGATTAAGTCAGAAACTGTGCGCCAAAAGAATGTCTGAGCAGACATTTACAGTCCTAAAAATAAATTATTTTGACTTTCATAAGTAAATACTTAAACACATGTGCTGCTCTTGCCTGAATCTGGGATAGTTTAAAAATTCTTATTATGCTGAAATTGCACCTTCTATGGCTCATAGGCTCTATGGGAGGGAAATCCATATTGTTTCACGATAGTAGTTGGTAAAAATAAAGGCTAGTCACAGACAGAATATGTATTTTCACATATTTATTCTTGCGAAGTAAATACTAGTAACTTGTGCTTCCCTCAGTAGGGTGGCTAATAATTTTTAGTATGTCATTTTAATGAAATTATCCATCAGTGTCTCTATCTTAAACCAGCAAGTTTTGGGTTTGTTGTTTATACCCCCTTAAGAAAGTTTCAAGACTGTTGGAGTGTTTGCTATGTTCTCTGTATCAGATCCTTAAAGAATTTACTGGCAGGTCAAACTTTCTACTTAATTCTTGGATATTTCAAAAGAAATTCTGCCTACATTTACATGAAACATAAAGCTAACCATTGAAAATGGGACAGGTAATAATTTTACACGATAGATCAAAAAATGTTTTCTTTTTAAAACGCAAAGGTGAGATCAGTCAGATTTTCTGTGTAATACAGGATAAATAATCAAAACTCTAGCAGGAAATAAGTAGAAAACTTCTATGCTCATAAAGGGCTTAAAAGATTTAAAGGGCTAAGGAAGAGTAAAATTGCTTTGGATCAAATTTTAAATTTGACTCACTCTCTAATGGGTCAAGAACGGAATCAGCTGTGGAGTAAATGCTTTACTGTCATACTGCTATGAATATGTCCCCCTCCACAAATCAGAAATTTGTTACTTAATATGTGTTTCTGAATTCACCTTATTGTGCCACACTAGTTCAAAAGCCCTCTAACTAACAGCAAAAGGAAAATAACAAAGATACCAAACAGCATAAGGACCAACTGAGTAGCGAGGAATGATGTGTACCAGATACGCTGGTACTGTTAAGTCTGTAGAAACCAGTGTTATGTGTTGCAAAGTTTAATAGTACTAAATCTAAATATTACCCACAGGAAATCGACAATCATCTTAATCATTTGCTTGAATTATGCATCTGGGACTACGGTATCTGCTAGCTCAACATGGATTATTGCTTAGGGACTAGTAGAGATGTAACTGTATTATTAGGATGGATAAATTATTCCCCAGCAGTACAATTACATGCACCCCAGTTTGCCAGGTTCAGTCTTATCTTCAATTGGTAGGCTTAGGGTTTATGGAGACTGTATGTTGCAGTTACAGTTAGTCAAAGTCCCCACATACCCTTGAAGTCTATTTAATAATAGATCTGAACAATAAGTGTCAGTGTAAAGCACGGTCTTTCATTATTCTTTCATGAACCGCCCTGATTTCTTTTCTACATAAGTATTTATTCTCATTCAGCAGGAGACAGAAGCATTACATCAGCACACAGAGACATACACGGAATACACACGGGGAATGTATTTCCCCGAGTATTCCTTCTGACTGCAAGTACTCTGTGGGACAAGACATGATGAGTAATGGTGTAAGAAGCACAACTTTAATTATGAGATTCCACCAAACTGATTTCACCCCTCTCTATATATGCTCAATTCTTTCCTCCCTTGTCATTAATATGTCACCGCTTGCAAAGAAATAACAGTGCCAGGTTTATCTGCCTAATATATCTAAAATGTCAAAAACACAATCCCAGCTCTTGAAAGGCAACTTCACTAACGCAGGCACAGCCTAAGCTTTACAACATTGCCGTGTTGGTGTGCTTATTATTTCTGTCTTGTCTGACATTAAGACTTGGAAGAGTCTCACAAAGATCAGCGGCCATCAGGTACAAGACTGTACGCGGTACTATACAAGGCTTCTGCCTTCCTTTACCATTTGGTTGCCTTTTTAGTCTGAATCATCTTTTCACTGTCAGGGGCAGAGGAGCATAGTAGATGCAGGGAATCCCGCAGCCAAGCCGTAGGATTCACAAATAGTGGCGTCTAAGAGAAGGAATGTTTGCTCCAGCAAATATTCATGATAGCCACCGACCACAAGCTTGGGCAGGACCAACATGAGATGGGCTCTTAAATTGTTGTAGATGAGCTACTAATAGTTTGTCATCCACTTAGGATCAACTGGTTGACTGTTTCAGTCCTTTTTGGGTTGTACTTGACCTCTGGTATTTGATTCTGTGGCTTTTTACTGTTTTAAGTTTTCCTACTTCTGTCTCATAGATTAAAAACTATCTGGTATTAAACATGTCTGGCAGTTTTGGGTTGAAGTCATGTGAGTTTGGCAGTGTTGAAAAAAAATACAAACAAACAAAAAACCCCAAACAAAAAGCAAACAAAAAAATCATTTCAGGGTGAAATTGGATTGGACTGCCTGCTGTTCTCCCTGGGCTAGCTCTTAGCTGTGGGTTGCTCTCGATGGCAGTGGCTAATCAAGCTCTGAGATGAGGAACCTGCACGGGAGACCACAGAGAATTGTTTTCGTGGAAACCCAGTTTAATATCCTGTCATTTTTGTTTATTATTTTAATGCAGTAGAACTTACTCTGTGGCCACAAACTTCACATTATATTTGCAATTTTAATATTATTTGAAAGTGGTGCTCTGAAAACTTGCCATTCAGGAAGTTAATGGGAGTTGTTCCAGCTGATCCTTGGCACAACACAGGGAAACTGCTGTTAAGCGCCAGTGCCCCCCACTTCCAGCAAGGTCCTCAGCCTTGCTTTTCTTCCAGTCTAAAACCATCCGTAAAGTAGGGCAATATATCTTCAAAACAGGTAGATTCTATAGATCACATGGTGCTAACACAAAAACTGATCAGTAACAAATCCAAATGGAGAGAGGTCGAGACATGCATTTAAAAATTCCTCAGTGTCTCCTTTTATTTACCCTGACGGAATGCAAAGTTATTATGTTAAGTTGCTCTTGTTATTTTAATAGGGTTGAAGCTACCCCCTATCTTGGAGCCCTTTCTTATGCCAGCGACTTCATATCTTTTAAAAGGAGTTCTCTGAAAAGCTTTATCATTCTCCAGGTCTGCTGTTGTACAGGTAGGAAGGCATGTTTGCACCAAGAATGTGTAAATACAAAAGCAAAAATGCACTGCGATAAGGCTTCTCGTGGTGATTGATGGTCAGTAGTTTTGTCACAAGTGATGGGACGCTTCTTGTGCGCTTTGTCGGGGTTTTTTTGGGTAAGTCTTTGATCAGGAAATAGAGTTCATACTGCATAATTTATGTGATTGTTTACACTGCGAGACAGCAGTAGCAGTGTATAATTTGCAAATGGTCTATAGATAGAAATGTCTTTGCATGAATTAGTGGTCAAATGAGTAGGATTTTTTCAAATCAGCTCATAAAGAATTAACAAAGAAAAACAAAGAGGCCGAATGAATCCATTAAACGCCCCATTGCAAGCAGTTCCCCCCACTCTAGTATTTATGATTTCAGCCTTACGCGGCTGGTATCCTATCACATGAAAAGCCATAATAGTTTTTGTGAAATCTGTGGCGTTATTTCTGGGAAACTGATCTCCATTACCAGGCACATAGATGTCTGGAGTTACCTGACTACATTTCTCTTGGCAGAAGGCAGCTCTCTAGTTTTTTGGGGGGCGGAGGAAGGAGAAGGCACTGCTGGGAATGCAACTTACTTTCAACACTGCCTCTTTTCCTATAGGGTTGATAAAAATCATTAGTTACAGCATGTTAATGCAACATGATTGCATTATAGCATCCTGTACTGCTCTAACTTATTTATTAAGCCACACCAAATTAGATAATGCAAAAACATTTCAGCCTGGTGGAAATGTT
Organism: Anhinga rufa; assembly: GCA_013400875.1. Lineage (NCBI taxonomy): Eukaryota > Metazoa > Chordata > Aves > Suliformes > Anhingidae > Anhinga > Anhinga rufa. Next base: position 5,366 of record VZTV01031620.1, read on the forward strand.
ATCACGTTGCCGAATGCTGTGCAGCGTGCCGGAACCCTTGTTCTGCTGAGGCCTCGGGTGTTAGGGCAAGGAGATGACTGATGTGAGCGCTCAGTGGCCACCTCGTTCTCTCTTTCCTCCTGCCAGGAGGGCCTCCTGCCTTTTGGCTCTGCCTCTGCTCCAGGAGGCTGGTGGGTGCGTGGTTATCCACCCTGGGCTCCCAGCCGGCGACTGCCCATCAGTGCCGGGCGGCCACACTTGCAGCCACGGGGTTCAGCCCTGCAGGGAGGAGGGAGGCGTGTGGTGGTGGAGGGCGGGTGAGGCTCTGTGGGCTTGCTGGGAGCTAGAGGGGGAAAGAGAAAGGACTCTGCATTTGGTCATCCTGAATGACTTGTGGAAAGCCACAAGTTACTGCAAAACTTGCTGGCAGTAAGCAGCAGAGCCCTGGGGGAAAGATGTGGAGGAGGCAGCGACAGTAGTGAATCTTTGACGGGCTTGTGAGCTAATCAGCCCATCGGCTGCTTGAAAGGTCATGTTATTAAGCTGCTGAGGACAGCTGACACTTTACCACCCTTCAAAGTTTTCTTACAAGAACGCTGTAAAACCCAAAATCAATGAAGTATTTTTTACTGCATGTAAGAGTAACATATATTCTCACAACATATCCCACAGGAGCTTTCCCCTTCCTCCTGTAGACATGGGGTCTTCCTGTGTACATCTGAGTTACCATCACTCCCTTCTAGAGACAGGATAGGATGTGCTGCAGGACGAGATGCCCCAGCTCAGGCATCCAGAAGACCTCAGTTCTGCTCGCACTCAGGGGTCCATGGAGCCGGCCAGAACCAGCCAGGCCTGTCTGTGGGCAGCCCCAGCCTCTCCTGTGAGGTTCCTACGCCTGCCGCCCAGGCACCAGCACCCTCCGCAGTCCTGTGGGTGAGCTGCTCAGGCAGCCCGGAGGGAAGGACCCTCAGCAGACAGCGCCACCGCTTCTTTCCACCCTGACCCCCCAGCAGACATGGGCCATGGCCGGACTCGCTCCAGCCCGTCCCACCCCAGGGGTGGCTCTTGGGAATCTCTCCTTCCCCTCATGTAGGCAGCGGCTCACACCTGAACGGGTATTTTCTCCTCCTCTTTGCTATCTCCACGATGCAATGGTGCTTAACCTCTTGAGGCAGAGGACTGCTGCGTGTTTATGTGATTTTCTGGGGCTAATGCTGTTCTAGAAATTGTATTATAAGAGATGTTAATAATCTCTTCTGTGAAACCTATATTACGTTTCTGCTCTGTTTTCAACAGAAACCAAGTGCGTCCCATTAAATTCAATGAAAACTGTAACGAGGTGCCTTGACAGGACATGTTAGAAATACAGTTTATTTTTCAACTCCAGCCCTCCTCAAATACACATAAGGTTTATAGATAATATTTTCCTTTAGCCTAAAGCATCTTTTTTAGAAACAAGTGGCTCTCTTGTGGCTCTTTATCAGTGTCAGGTCAAGCTGAAATGTGTGCAGAACAGACCAGGAGTGTTTTCTAACTCACTTTGTATATGTTTAAATGTATATATTACACAGGGCAATAGGGGATCAGACTCAGTGGAGCAACTTCAGAAATAATTGAAAGCAGGAGTTGTTCCTGGTACTTTGTAAATAGTTGCAATAACTCTTCACGTTTCGCACGCTATTTGAGCTTTTCACATTCTGCTGTGCCATTCTGTGGCCAGGACTAAAAAGCAAAATCCTTTCAGATCTCTTGTAACTTAGCAGAAAGCTTTAAGAAGTAAATTAGAGATAAAGAGGAATAACTAACTTTTTCAGAAGTCACTTTCAGCCAGGAGAATTTAAATCTTGCTTTTGATCTTTCAAATTGACCGTGAATCTTGCATTCATTTTATGTTGTATATTATAATTATATAAAATTATGTGTTATAATATATAAGTAAGTAGAACTGAAATATAGACAAAATAAAGTGTGGAAAGCGTTTTGGAGGAGATACAAGCAAGTAAACATATGAAATCTAATCAATAAGATAACACTTTCAAAATAAAAACATTAGCTGTTAGAGAATCTTGATAAATCACATCAGTTGTGTGGAGCAGTACTATTGGATTAGATTATATAGCAGCGATAAGCAGAACACATCAAACACAAACAATTAATTCTCTCTCTTTCTAACATTTATTTTGGTTTATAGCTGTAGGTATAGGAACTAGTTTCCCCTACCAAGATCAAGAAAAGGAGGAAAGGAGCGTGGGCAGGTAGGAAACTGGTCATACACCGCAGGAACTGGGCGCCCTACTTAACCTGCACAGGATCCGTCATGTGGGCTCAGTTAACTGGATATTGCACAGGAAGCATGGCAGCGAGGTTACATTTCAAGCACCTGTAGGATGCAGCAAAGATAAGTCAGCCTTTCCCCAGTCCTCATGAGAGAAAAAAAAGGGGGGGGAAAAACCCTATACATGTATAGGGAACAGAGATGGCGAAGATTTACTGTTGTTAGCTCCCAGCCCTTTTCCCTTTGTCCCTAACCTCAGCTGAGATTGTCAGGCAACCTCTGCTCTGCGTCACCTTTGAGATCTCCATGTTTAAAGCCAAGCTTGTGGTTCTGTTGGCAATGGTGTAGCTACTGGCCATATCAGACTTAGGCTGGTGGGGGAACTCTCATACTCTCACTATTTGGCTTTTTTTCTGCTCATTCTCCCTGCCCCAAATCCCGCAGGCTCTTTTATCATCATTTTAGGCCCTTAACTCTTTACCCCATTCAATAAATATGTTCCTAATGTCAATGATCAAATGCATTAGCAGCTGACAGAGCCCTGGCTGTAGCAATTGCAGTGCAAAACAATGAGACCCATGTCACAGACTTACAAAATGTCACACATCTGCCATTGCAAATGAGCCGCTATCACACCTTTGTAATAGCTCTTTTGATCTATTCTAATGCACAAATTATGGTTGTTGTCATGTCTTATTACTATTATCTTGTGGAAGATGATTGAAATGTTTTGCTCTCTGATAACAAATTCCTAATAATTTGCCTGCCTGAGACACAAAGAAAGAAATTGGGTAGAACGTTAGGTTTTTTTCTGGAGTTGCTCAGCACTCCCTCAATGGTATTTAATACACTTTGCTACAGTAATGCAATCTGAAATATTCAATGCATCTATTACCAGGGCAAACTATATGGTGTAGTTTTCATCTAATGCCCTCATGGCACCAGTGAACAGTGAGCAACCTTATGGAGGGGACAGACAATACAGATTTTTGTCATTTAGCTAAGCACAGATCAACAGGATGGCTGTGATATTTTCAGTGGGGTGGGTAAGGGCTGTGCTATGTGGAAAGGAGGTGTTAGATACGATCCTGCTCAGCCAGTAGTAAAGGCGTCATGACAAAAATGGCAGCAAGTCCTGGCTGGTGGCAGCGGTGTGGTGTCACTCACTGGAGGACAGAGCAGCCCGCAGGGTGAATGATGTGCACTGCTAGCAAAATGATTTCTGCAACATTTTAAAACAAAACAAACACTGATCCCTTGGTTGTTTCAATCCTCCAGTCTGTCAAATGATCACGAAAGAAAAGAAACAATCTATAACGTGGAGCTGAAGCTCAGTCAGCAGGAGGGCCATTTTTACATGGCTCAAAAGCAGGATCTTTACACCTACACAAGCTGCGAGCGGTCTGACTAGGATTATTTGAACAAAAAAGCCTTGGAGGAAGCTGCTTGGCCATCCCTTCCATATATTTGGAAGAAAATGCTTTATAAATGGCATGTTTGCTTGGACCCCTCCAGCGGCTGCAGGGAGGACACAGTCTTGTAATGGTGTGCAGAGGGCTTTGCATCTGCGAGGGAAAAAGTCCATTCAAGGGCAGGGAGTGGAAGGAAAACTACTGGAGTGCTGGGAACAGTGCAAAATATCAATCAATGAGGATTTTTGTCCAGGCAACTATTTCTAGAGAGTATCTGAATATAAATGACACTGTCCCAAATTAATAGACTCCTAAACCACTTTAGTTTATTAACGCACTTGGCGGTTCCCCAGAAGTTGAAGTAAGTTTGCTGAATTGCATCGTGCTTATTAACTGGAGAGAATACTTCCTAAGCATTTTTATTGTCCTTTTAATGTCTGAACCTGAGAATATTATGGCTGTAAAATGAATTATAATGATGTGCTAAACTGGAGTAATCTCAGTGATTTTATTAAGCACTTTGTGAATGAAATGGAGATTGCTGGTGCTGTATTTTCTTTGAGTATACACCCTGTGCCTCTGCAGAGCATGCATGCAGCTCTTCAAGAAATGAGGGTGCGAACCATATCATATAGCCTGGGATGCCAGCGCAGATTTTGAACCTCTTAGGGATAACATAGACATGTTACAGCAGCATCTCCCAAAACACTGAGAAAATCTTCTATAGATCTATTGGATGTTATTTCTCATATTAAAATGACCTGTCAGTAACTCTAGTGGTTAAGTTATGTTGCCAAAGAACAGCAGCCTTACTCTGCCATCTTTATTCCCTGTCCACATATTCTTTTCTTGCATGTCCATATATTCTTTCCTATGGCTCCCCCCCAAAAAAGACCATTTCCTTTGAGGTGAACTTCGATACTTTGGTTAATTTTATGTGATTTTACTTCTGTATATTTTTTCCTGTAATTAAGTACAGGACAGTTACTTTTCGCAAGATTTTTATATACAGAAATGTTAATTAATATCTAAATGTGGGGAAGAGCAGTTTTTCTCATTGAAATCCAGTTGAGGCTTTTCAGTTTTGTTTTTCACAGCGTACCAAGAAGCCGTGTTTTTAGGAATTTGTAGTCCTATGGTTCTACAGGATCTATTATTTTTATTATTCATTAACTGAATTACAGGTTCTTTCAGGGAAGATGCACATATTGGCAGTTATTTACTGAGTTTGGGTCACAAGGCACATCTGTAAGGTGTTGGGACACAGAGTGGAGCAGATGCAGTAACAGGTATTGCACTAAGAACAGGACGTGGAGAACCACCATTTCCTCTGTCGTGGCAAAGGAAGGAAATCTGATGGCAGCTTTGCTCTGTAGTTTCTCTACATAATACTGTGTATTTGATGGCAACCTGAAAATGTACTAGCTCGGGCCCAATGTTTATTGATTCCCTTTAATGTAATCACTTGGTAACATTTAGCATTAAGGATATCTCTGGCAAACAAGGACTTAGAATTTAGCACAAAATCTTGTATTAATACTGCATTCTCAAACGCAGTGGTTAGTACTGGTTCTTTTTTTGGTTTTGTTTTTTTTTTTTCTGACAGGCATTTGAATACTGCTTTCTGTTTTCTCCTTAGTTTTGAAATCTGATTGTTACCGCAGGGATAAACACACATTTTGAATTACAGGCCAATGTAACATGGGCTGACACTGGCATAATTAACATGGCACAAGGGGTAATGTACAGATTTTTTCAGTTACCTTTGAATCTGTGAAAAGCTAGTTTTCTTCCATTGCTTTTCACAGTTTCATAAACACTATTCAATCAGTTATAATTGTACATAAAATCAAAGCGGAAACCACAGAATCAATACCTTAGAAACAAAAGGCATCTGAAATTCACTGAGCCTGGAAGATCCTAAAGAGAAGTAAAAGGCTTTTCTACATATTCATGAGGTTTTACAGAAATGAATATCAGAGCGATGAAAAGTATGTTTGAGTGTAAAATGCCCATGTTCATTAATCTCTTTTCAAAACGTCACAGGGCAGCATGTCAGCGTATCAGCTTTTCGGGAACACGGTTAAAGGGAGGTGATGTTCTGTCTCCGAGGCCATCCATGGTTGCTCTTTGGTGGGTGTGAGACAGATGGTGCTCAGGTAGGATTCATCAGACAATCATATTTAGAGCTTTGTCAAGTCCATGATAAGTAGGAGAAATTGCTAGGTTTTGGGTTTTTTCCTTCTCTCTCTTTCTCTATGTTCTGTTTTATTTCTTGATTAGAAAAACTCCCACCCAAACTATCATCACTATGAAGAGTTTAACTTACCATAGACTTTTGGACCATATTGATGGTTCCAGGACTGGAGGGTCATCTGGGTTAGAAGAAAAAAAAAAAAGAAAAAAAAGGCATTTCCCAGCAATTTGCTGAAATTTATTAGAGTTCTTGTGGTAACAAGGCCTTCAGCTGCTGCTCTGGGTGCCATGGAAACAGGCGTTGCTGCGAACAGGGGAGGGAGGCTGCTTTCAACTCATTCCTATTTCAGAAAAAGAAAAAAAAAGAAAATAGGCTTTTGCGGGATGACTTGTTTAAAGGACTTTGCCCCTGTCTTTTAGCAGTGCATGTGGGCAGCACCCTGGCAGAGGGACTGAGAGGTGTCACAGGACTGATTGGCATCTGCAAGAGGTGGAATGCTGGCACTACTCTCCTGGGGGGTTTTTGAACTTCTGGGCTCTTAATTTATGAGAGAGTTAAGTATCGCATAGTAGACGGTACTTTTAAATGAAGTGCTAATCTCGTCAGAGAATGCTCTTGTGGTTGAAGCATTGCACTGGAGTTCTGGAAATCTGACTTAATGCCTCATTTGGCAGAGAGCTATGCCAAGGCTGCTCGGTCTGGCTTTTCGCCCACCCCAGCTCCCCCAGGCTGCTGGTGCCGTGGCACGTCTGCAGCTCACAGGGCACGTTGCTCTGCAAGTGACCCACCTTGCGCAGAGGCTACTGCTTCGAGCCTTCAGACTTCCTCTGCGGCCAGTCCTCCAGGATTGCTTACAGCACGTGCAGACGGGGATATTTAAAACCTGTTTCAAAGTGATAATGTAAATACTGAAAGATACCTCTGAAGTGCTTTCAGGCTCATGAAAGAAAGCTGTAAGAGCTATAGAACAGCACCGTTAGTGCTAATCATAAATAAATGGGCAAATCAAACATACTGAGAGAGGGGTTTAACACCTATTCATGCTTCTCGTGTATTCTCTTCCCGTTCACACTGTTTGAACAAACCGAGCAGGTTAATGCATCTTGTGGCATGTTTGGTCCTATTTCGTAGCCTGTCTCACAATGCTGGCACATACAAACCTATACCTATTAGTGGCAGGGCATAATGCAGACATTATGAGTGGTTCATACATCCTTCACCTTCTCCATTGAAATCCTCAGCTGTGGGGAGCCTTGTTAAATGATACAGCTGTTTATGCAGCCCAGCTAGTGCAGAATGAAAGGCAAGGGAGATTTCTTTTCTCTAATTCTACCTTGGTACTTTCTCCATGATGCAGCTTGAACTGCAGTTTGGGCTTCCTGGATCTACATATCTTGGGCTTGAACAGTGAATTCCTAATGATCTTCCTCAGGAGATGAGGAGGAGACAGGAGAGCATTTCAATAGGCACTGATTAGTTGTGCTCCTGCAGAACTGATCGTTTTAACAATGCTAAGATGTAACAACCCTGAGCACAGGATTGGTAGTGTGCTAGAAGATCTGAATGGAAGTTGCTTGCACTATTATTATTTCTTAATTTAAAGAATAGGTAAAATGCACTGAGAAACTTCCAGAGAATGAATTCTTCTGAGTCCCAGTTGACTGTTTTCTAGTTGGCGTCTTGGCTGATGTAGCTAGGCTTATCCAGAAGGCCAGAAGATGCCTGTCACCCTAAAGGGTGAAAACCCCTGACATCACCATGAACTCCTGAACTTGTTTCTGTACTCAGATATCCCAAATTTTAGATCTTTTTATGTTTCAGTGCTAGCCTCCTCTCCCTATTCTTAGTAAAACATCGTAACGAGTAATTTCTCATTCCAAAAGTAATTGATGGGAATCAGCGTAATGGTTTTATCATTTGACGCATGGTAAATGTGTTGTGCAGCACCAGTGTTCAGAGAGCATTTGTTAGAATTGTTGTCATAGAGATCCTATGATTGCTGCAATAAATGTATAAGAATCCATGAAACAATTTAAGCAGTAAGCTTTATACCTCAAATATAACAGCTGGAGATCTCCATTTGAAGTTTCCTTAGCTCTCTTTGCTGGGTAGGAGGTGAGGGTTTTCCCTTAAAACTCAGAGAGTGAAATTAGAGAGATTAATGTGAGATTTTTGTTAGAGCTTACGTGATAGCAGTCATCTTAAAATATTGTGGAGTTGTTAATGATTCCATATTTATATAAGATCTATGAAAAATTCCAGATTTCTCGCTGAACTGCACATGTATTGTTTGTTCTTCACGTTATTCAGTAATACAGTAATTTGTCTTGCTTAAGCTGATGTTTTTCCCATTTCTTTACATTCGACTCATGCTGTTTCTGTGCTTACATGAAGATGAGGCCAAGGAGACAGTCTGGAGCAACACATCCTTGCACTCCGTGCTTTATCCATTTATTTCTATTTTCTGTGATTTTCAAGGTATATTGGAAAATAATTTGAATAAATCAACACATAAAGCTGTATTACAAACCTTGAAGAAAACCTAAATAACATTGGCAGGTAATAGAAAAAATATTTTTAAAACTATTACACGTCTGTCAAGATGCACACTGTAGAGTCTCCAGCTGATTAGCAGCTTTCTGGCCAGAGGAAATCAATTGCACAGGAAACCTTGAAAGCAAATCATTGGAGGTAATGTGGAAAACCTTATCTTTTTTAGAATATGGAGAAAGTTTCTGGAGCACAATAGTGTTTATTTACTGATAACTGCCAAGGCTGGTTGCTTAATTATGTATTAGCCCTGCCAAATCTAGATGAATGTAGGAATAAAGATGTGGGTTAACCGTGTTGTAACAGGAGACTGACTCTGTCTTCTTTGGTGCCCTATCAAATGCAATGCTTCCTTGCGTAAACAATTGATGTAGGAAGCAACATGCCATACTTTGCTTAAACATGTACTTGGCACCTAACAAATGGAGCGCTAAAATGCCTCTGGGGTAGAAGGAAAAGCTGTGATCACCTTTCTCTGGCTGCAAAGGCTAAAAAGGAAAAAAGGAATCCCCGCCGTGAGTGAGCTGCTTGCTTGTAATATCCAGTTGACACAGTATTTTTCAGCTGTGGCAGAAGTTAGGTATTTATTATATGCTCCGTCAACTACACGCATAGCACAGATGGACAGGCAAATAGAGATAGGCTCTTATCAGCCTTAACTGGAAGGTAACACAGTCCACCGCAAGATTTCTTTGTCCCGTAATAGGAGTCCTAAAACCGACTGCCACAACTGATTGCTGTCCCAGCACCTCTGTACGTATGGAGTAGCCTGTTCGTGGATGCGGTGCTGCAGGTGGGAACTGAAGCTGGTGCGCAGTATGCGTGGGCCTTTCCTACTTAGTGGACCACTGAGACAAAAAAAAAAATAAATCACAAGCTCTTGCTGTAACTTGCAGAGCTCTCTGCTGTCTGACACAAACAGTTTGTATCAATTTTAAATTTAAGATCATAAGTGGCAATTCAGGCAGTAAATGAGAGGCTCATAAAGCTGAGGACACTTGTTTCTTGTAAACATGTGATTACCAAACCCAGTGGGCTAAATCATGCTTATCTGAGGGGGGAAAGAGAATGGGGGGAGGACAGGGCACCTGTGGAAACTAGTTGGTTCCTATCTCTTGGACAGCGTCTGTTGGTATGATGTGAGTATCAGATGATGCAGCTGTAGCCACACAGCTCATTACTACACATCCCTTCGTGTTAGAAAGGGGCAACATCTTCACTTGGGTGTAACTAAAATTTGAGTTGTATCTACTATATTATGTGAATACGAAATAAAGAAACTCCTGTGTCTGTGGTTAGGAGATGTATTTTATTGCAAGGAGTTTGAGGGAATTACCTCCTTTGTTCTTTCTTGCTCCTGTCTTTTCAGTAGCAGGGACTGAGGTCATGATAATGGGATGGCAGGAGGGAAGAGCACCAAGTCCTCAGTTTATTTCCATAGGAAATAAGAATTCCCCTCCAAAGGTTTGGCAGGGAAAACTGCTTTTCTCCTGTTTCTTAGTGAGGCGATTGCAAGAACAACAGCAACAGGGGGAAATGATACCAGGTTTTCCGGCTGTATATTACAGTTCTATCATCCAAAAGATGCAGTCAAGCTCTGCTTTGGGGATTTATGCTGTCACGTGAAGTGTTTGATAGATCTGTTTCAATTTACTCCTTGTGCCAGGAGCCGTGTTACTCTACTGTGGTCTCTAAGACAAAGCACAAGAAATGCTGACTTCAGCACGGGCACTCGAGGCAAACTCTTGACGGAGGAGTAGAAGAAACTGCAGCTCAGCCCTTGCCTGAGTGGTGCAGTTTAGTGCGTTCTGGGTTGGTGCGGTTCCCCTGTATCGATATGCTTTCTTATAAAATGCTATTCAGCTGTAAAATATATTAGGAGACTGACCAAATGCCATGATAAAAGCAGAAACTGGGACATCTGCACACACACCTGGCCATAAATTTAATCACACAAGATGAAAGCTGCTTTTTTTGTTTTTCATTTATAAATAGTTGCCTTTTTTCTTCTCTTTTTTTCTTTCTTTTTGGCTTTTCTCATATCAGAAAGTCTTGTTTTGGAATTGATTTGTTTATCTTAGCACAAAGGCTCTCTGGATACTTGATATCTTGGCACTTTTATGACATTCTGGAACTCCATTAAATTGATTCATTTTATTCCTGCAAACCCAAGTGTGCAGTTGCACAAAGAAGCAAAATACTTGCCTTTCTCATTTGAAATATTTTTACCTAACTCACATCACAGCATGTTAACCTTCCAATAATCTCATTAAAGTTTGACATAACTTCTCCAGGTAGCATGTCATCGTCTCCTTTGGAAATTTTAGCCACATTAAGTGACTTGGTGACCCAGTTGAATCGCTTCATTATATTTTTCTGTTGAAATTTACAGTGTCTCAGTTACAAGCTGTGGCATAAAAAGACCATTCAGATAAGTGCAAGTTTTCAAAAACAGCATTAGCAAGATTCAAAAGAATCCCTATCATGGGCATTGTTCTTGTTTCCTTCCTTAGTTTCCTTAGGAATTGGCCAAATCCTAAGAAGAAGATCTGAAAGACAAATTCAGTTCCTACAAAACTCTTAAGGTTTGATATATATGTTAACAAATTCTTGAAATAGTTTCATTTCATCTGACCTTTGCCTTATGGTACTTGTCCAAGAAAAGGAGACTTTGAGTCCAGTCACACCCGTGCTACCTTTTGAGGAGCACCCCTGACCAGCAGGTTGCTGACCAGTGCCATCCTGCCCATCTCTGGTGCTGGGGTCCCACACGGCAAGGATGGCAGCAAGCAGCAGGCTAGCAAAGGAGTGAGGTGGAGCCCAGTCCTACAGCCCACATGTTTTGACAGCAGCTGGGGTTGAAGAGCTTGGGTTTTGTTCCCCATTCCCACAGGTATTTGGTTTTTCTTCTCTGCTGACTGGTTAATACAAAATGCATAACCAGGCTCTGCGTCTGCCAATTACTTAAAAATAAAATAGCAATTAAAGGGGGAGGGAAAAAAAAGGCATGAGAAACCCTTGACATGTGTTATCAGTCTTTTACTGCTGGGAGACAATTAACCAAAGTGAACGGGAGCTGTGGGAAGCCAACTAGCCATCTTTCAAAATGGCAATCATTGTCACACATTGCAGATGACATTCCTTTCTTCAGTTGGGATGTTTCATTTATTTCAATTAAAGGACTCAGTTGAGCTGAGGAAGTGTTTGCTTGTTTCTTTGTTTTTACATTTCTACTGTATTTTTAGTTTCTGATACTTGTCTCATCATTAATATTTCTTACCAGACTGTGTCTTCTATGACAAAGAAGGTCATTCCCTATCGGCTTACACAAATAGTGATGCATCATCTGTCTTTCTAGGACAGTGTGAGGTACTCAGCCATACCTGTCTGTCTTACAGCTGTTTGTCTTGCCATCTGTCTTGTTCCTATGTGTAACATCTAATTAATACCTGTGGTAATTAACAATGCTGTGGGGTCTCTTCTTTTATCTATTATTGGTTTCAGTAGGATAAATCAGCACGTTGAACACTAAGGGAATTGTAGTATTTAATGATGAAGAACATAAAAAATGCACTTACAGTTTCTAAATATTCATAAAATAGAAGGCAGGAACCATGATTTTTAGTAGATGATTTTGTATGGTGAATAAAACTTATATTTTACTGCCTCTTTGTAGCGTACTAACGGGGCACTGTGTAGCTGGGGGCCCCCAGACGTGCCTTGAAGAAAGAGTTGATTTTTTTTTTTTAAGCTTAATAGTTTGCAGGTTTTGACAGTGGTGTTTGGCCTTTTGAAATTGGTCTTGGTATTGGTCTGTACAAAATTGCAAGTTAAAGGTTGAATGCAATTATTCTCCGTAGATAATCTCTATTAGAGCAAAATATTTGGTCATCTAAGTCATAGAACATGGTTTCTGCAAAAAACTCTTTGGATGATCATAAACAGGAGTATTTCTGGTATAGGAATCAATTGGTTTATGTTTTCTTCCAAAAAAAATTAATCCTGGTGATTAAAGAGACCTTTGCTTTTAGGGCCCCAAAAATGGAGGGGGGGGTGGGGAGAGAAAAGAAGAAAAAAGGCAGTGCCACACTGGCACCAAAATCCATGCCGTGTGTATATAACATTCATGGGAGCCGGACTCCTGATATCAGCTTCTAAGAGATGTGCCCCAGAATTAGTAAAGAAATATACCCAGTACTGGGACGAGGAAATTCTCCTCCACAGATCTCTCTTTGTGATCAGTAACATTCAAAGACACGTTGTTTCTTTTGTTATTCCAGACACACTTCAGCTAGAAGCAATAAGCACTTTAATCGGCCAAATCTAAGAAATAATACAATACAGGAATAGGTTAGCTGCTTAAATTCTATTGTTTCATCTAGGATGCTTTAACAACTTCAAGAAAGCCTTGCCCTTCACTAGTGTGGTTAAGCTTTCAATGAGAATACCGCAGAAGGATTCCCAATTTTTAGTCCTCAAAAAGCTGAAAATATTGTACTAATTTAATTCCTATGCTACTTACATTTTTATTAAGGATCAGGTTTCCCATTGTAGGAGGCATTTATTTTCAGTTTAGGTTATTTTTTTTACAGAAGAAAGAGGGCTTTCTCATGTTGGGAGCTGTTTTATAAAAGAAAAAATACCTTCTTCCCATCAACTTTTCCAACTCTCTTGCAAAAGATTAATTAAATCTGAATCTGTCTCAATTACTTGGGGACTGTATTTCATTTTAACTGATCGCATTTCATTACAGTTTTGTAGATTAAGCATAAGGACTGGCAGTATTACTTTGGACTTCACTGACAGTTATACCTGCAGCTAAGGGTTTCTGAAATAAAATTGTCTTGAGCAAAAAAGAGGAAAATATTTTTCCTTTCCTGCCCTGTGTTGCTCTGAATGCAAAATCTTGACAGGGCAAGAGGCAATGGACGTAAATCGATTTTCAAGGCATTCCAATTAAGAGATTGTTGGTTTGAGGGGGCGGGGTTGTTGTTGTTTAGTTTTGGTCTTGTTTTTCACTTCAGGGATGATCAAACACTGGAACAGGTTGCCCAGAGATGTTTTAGAGACTCCATCCTTGGACATATTCAAAACCCAGCTGGACACAGTCCTGAGCAACCTGCTCTAATTGGCAGTGCTCTGAGCTGAGCGGCGGTTGGACTAGATGATCGCCAAAGATGCCTTCCTACCTCAACTTTTCCACGTGACTATGAAAATATCATCAGAAAGATGGTATGGGACTACAAATGTCCAAATGGTGTGTTTACCACATGTATCATCTGCATCCTGGCCTGATTACCCAAAAATGATGAAAAACAAGGGGAAAAGTTGAGAAAATGTTCCCAAAATTACCATATGCTTTCTTCCCTGATGGAGTTCAGTGTTATTTAAATATGTCACAAAAAATAATGTGTAGAATATGATAAATACGAGGTGCCCCATTTCAATGAGCTTACACACCTAAAAGGAAATACTGCTGTCCATTCATTTCTTAAATGTGATTTGAAGGAATCGTATTGCTCTTCCTCAGAATTGACAATAAAGTAAGTGCAGAAAAAAACAGATAATCCAAAAAGGGGATGGTTGGGACATAGTGTGACATTTATTTTTCAAATTTCATGCCTGACTGTTATGTTTTTATTCCATCCTCCTTTGTCATCATTTAGTGTTTGAGATCATTTAACCCTGGCTGCTGCTTACTGATATTTCCCCCCGTCGTTCTTTTTCTTTAACGTGTTACACACACTCCTTCTCCCCACCTTTTCCCTACCCTGTTGAAGCCTCTTACTGCAGCCCGAGTGAAAGGAATAGAGGTTATACAAACTTATCTCTGTCTAAGAAAACCAATCGTAGGCAAGAAGCAGAGCACTACTAGAGGCAAAATGTAGGTCCAGCCAGTTGCAATGGGCAGCTGAGTGCACTGGTGTGGGTTTTGAGCAGGGCTAAACTGGAGGCTGAAGGCGGTAGTCCTAGGAGTGAAGGCCAGTGCCATGCTATGCGGGCAATTCTGGGGAAAGTGTCTGTGGGGGACCCCTTGCAGAAACTGCTCTTTAAAGTCTTTCTCAGCAATTTTTCCTGGAGGAAAATGAAGATAGCCTGGCCTCAGGCATCCTTCCCATGGCACTTTTACTTGAAGGCAGAAGGAGCATGCTGGAGGCATTCAGGCATTCTCCTTTTATTAATAGCTGTCTCTCCTATTTTGCTCATTACCAGAATGATGAGCTCTGTTAAAGCACCAAGAATAAATCCTTAAAGAAAATGTTCCTTGAATAAAAATAGCCACAGCGGAAATAATTGGTTTAGCTTTATCATCGGCAGTTTAAATATGGTATTAGCTCTCCCTTCCTCGTGTGCAGAGGCTGAGCAGAGCTGGAATTGCAGCAGGTGAGAGATGCATTATCAGCTTTGGAGGTGGCTTAGACAGTAACATCTCCATGTGTGACTGTGCTGGGTCTCACCGCTGACTGACAGGAGTGGGCATACTGAAAATGCTTGATGATTTTTCTGTATACGTTGTAAACAGTGCGTAACTTGTTCGGGGTGTGTGCATGGGCACAAGGGGCAAAGTCATTAATAATTCTGCTCAGCTGTCCAAACCATTCTTTTCCTCATGTCTTTCCAAACTTTCTTGGCTGGTGTGTTGCTATAAACCCAGAGAAAGGGAAAATTCACCGTTCAGGGAAAAATTAAATTGTTGTGTGTACTGGTGGATTATCTGACTTAGAAATACTTTAATAACTAGCAGTGATTTATTTATCGTTAAAAGAAATATGATCTCTTGTTTTAAGTCATATACGAAAGAAAAGGAAAGATAAAATAGAAAGAGAAGGCAGCCCTTCTTTTTGCTGATGATGCCTTTGATGGATGGCTCTCTGAGGATCTGATTGAACTCACTGTTATAACCACCAAATGAAGATAAATCATTGGTGAAGGGTTTTTGGAGTACATGCCCAAAATCAATTATGCTCACATGGAGATCTATTAATCTATTTCTTCCTGTTCACTCTACCCAGCCTCTTTTAACGGCTTTTTACAATTCCAAACACAGGTTATGTTTTTTAAGTAGTGGTACAGTTCCTGGTGGTTTGCATCAAAATCAGAGTTGCCTCTCATATGTGAGGAGTCCTTTTGCCCCTTCTCTGTGCTCAGCCCAATTACCTTAACTCAGTTTCATACTGTTTCTCCCAACAAAATCTCTAAAAGTCTACAGCAGTAAAATGGTAATAGGAATATTGACCCCTTTCTGCAGCGGTTTGGTGGTTGTTGACACCTTTTCTTGTTGGTAACAGAGCAGCCTGATGAAGACTCCCGTATGAAAAAGGAAAAAAAAAAAAGTCCGGAAAGANAAAAGTCATGCATGTATAAGGCTGTACAGTTAAAAAAAAAAAATGCAATGAAAAAGTCATGTTCAGGAAACTGTCTCTTTCTATTGAACTATTTTTAGGGAAATCTGATGGTGGTCAGAGCCAGACTCTATTAGATGCTCTCCCTATTCCCAGGGAAAGATAGTCCATTCATGGTCAATGCCTAATCAAAGATGAGGGAGGCAGAGCAAGCATTGAAGGGAAGGTAAATCACAGTTGGGACTTGAGTCCATGCCTTCTAAAATTTTGTCGGTTTTAAAATTATGAGGTCACCTTATGTTTCTAAACCAGAAACATTTTCATGGTGAGAAGCTAACTCCACACCACCTCTTTCCATCTAATACTTCATCATGTTAACAGTGTAAAAAAGGTTGTCCACTGATTATGAATATTATAAGTCAATCAAGCAGGTAGGCAAAGCATTCTGAATGAATAACAAATCCTTGCACAGATAAGAGTTAATTTCCATTATGTCAGTAAGTGACTGGCATTAGAATGACCCACTAGTTCTGTCTCCAGAGTGAACTATTGGCAGTTAACGTACAGAAGTCCTGCCAGTGGACTCTAGCAGGGAATGGAAGCGGACGTAGGTTGGGCTCGATGATCTTGATGGTCTTTTCCAATCTAAATGATTCTATTAAAGAGGTGGTATACTGAGATGCTGTGTTTATGGGGCTATGAACATTAGCATGATTTGGTGCAGTGAACAATAGTACCAACACTTACTCTGATGACATTTAAAGCAGTCTGTCTTCAGACGATTTTTGTGGCTGTACTCATAAGTTCAAGCAGGGTGTACTAAAGCCTCTGAATCCCACATGAACATAATTCCTGGAAGAATCCCCTGAAGGACAGGAGGCACTGAGACTTTATTATCTTTGCACTCAACTTTCCATATTTTGTTCCAGGGTTGGATTTCCAGCATGTATCTGGAAGAGCAGCTCTTCAGAGCCTGAACTCTGCAGTTTTTAAAGGCAGTGGCTATGTTAAGCAGCTCTTAAGGACAGAGAGAAATCACCTCACTTTTAAAAGGTGATGCTTTACAGCTCCATGGGTGGGCTTTCACTCAAACATGCTGCCAGGCATCTGTCTGACCAAGACTTCTCTGGTTGTCCTATAAAGTGCTTGACACACTAGGTTTTTCTTTCAGTAGCTGTATAGAGAATATCAAAAAGAGCTAAGTGGAAGCAGCTGTGATCCTTCTCCCCATAGAGAGTGCATCCAGCCCCATGGCACAGCAGAGCTGCTGGCCCTTAGGAATTCTGCTAATGCATGATATGCAACTACATGATTGTAGCTGCATTTGTAAAATGAGGGACCCCTCACAGACCCCTCTAATCTGCTGAAGTGAAGTGGCATCCTCATTCACAGGCCCTTACCAATTATTTCAGCCCTGGGCTGGAGCGTAGAGTCCCTGTCAATAAAGCTTGATATACAAATGCAATACTTTGAGTCTTTAAGATCAGGACATCAGTTTCATGGTTGTGAATTCCATTGACTTTCTAAACAGAATTGAACTTTTGTCGGCAATTCATTCAAAGCAAGTAGCCAGTGTATAAATCCTTAGTTCTCTGGTAATGCCCGTGCATACAAAATTAAACTGAATAAAATCTATAAGCCTCTGGGTGCTTTGGGTGAGTTTCCAGCTTTTATACTCAACCTTTCTTCTGATGGTATTAATAAATGTTTGGGATTGTTGCAGCTGCAGTCACCTTCTGTAACATATTGATTAGTAGTATATTGACAAAAATTGGTGTCTTTGTTAATAAGAAACAACACAGTGGTTAATAGGTTACATAAGTTACACTGAGTGTACAGCCAGCTACTTCAAGATTAAGTGAAACATCCCACATGATCAATAGGGATGGAAATCGGAGCAGAATTCTCCAGCTCAGTCTTGTTTATCTAGCAGAAAATGATCCTAGTGTTTTAGGGAAGCACTAACTTATTTTCATTCTGTGGTTGTTGTTACTGTTATTATTATGACTATTATAATTGCATTAATTTGCTGAGTGGATTTTCTAGCATGTAAGCATCAGGGCAACAAAAGTGGTTTTCTCAGATTGTACCATCAAGAATTTCTGATTCTGGATAAATCTAGTTTGGCAGAGCAAGCACTGAAACTGCCCCCAGCTCTCTAATGTGATTCAAGTCAAACCCGTGTTTGACATGACTTCAGCATGACACAGGAGAAGGAAATCTGTTTTAAATAAAGGAAAATTACTTCAGAATACATTCCATGAGGTAAACTTTATTTAGTATGAGATATAAGGATTTTTATTTATTTTTTACATGAGTTCACATAGGAAAGGGATGTTAGTGAGACAGGCTATTTTCACGCCTTTTTCAATCTGTCACAAAATACCACAAAGTTTGTTTTGGTTAGATTTCCAGTTTGTTTTCTCAATTTGCAGATGTCATTCAGATAAAGAAATTGTTTACAAATGTAGGAATTGAGGCCAATTATTAAGCTTGCCCAGCTCCACTCATCTTTTTTTACTTTCCTTAACATAGGAAGAAAGAGGCAGTATCAACAGAAAGGAGTTAGAGCTCATGCCAGAGAAGGAAAAATAAAGGAATACCTTTTTTCAGCTGAAACCTGGCTTCAGTAAAGCATTTACTTAGCACAAATTAGGGCTGAAGAGATCTATTAATAATAAATTCTGACCCAGAAAACCTGTTTTTGAACTCATTTCACTTTTAAGGCCTCTTTTCATTTTGTTCTGTGGCAACATATGTATTTAAACCATAGCACAGAATTTTCTCCTGTTCACAATACCGTCCCTGTTTATGGGTAAGGCACCGAGTGGACTTTTTTCCCCCAAGACAATTAAAAAGCCTACAATACAGAGTTCAGAAATAATGCTTGGCATTCCATTTCCAAAACCCTGTACCCTTTTTGCTTTCACTGAGCCATATCTTCATGTGGTTTTCCCCATAAATCACTGAGAATGTAGCAGCCACAATACTACACGTGAGTAAGGGCGGAGAAAACTCAGATGAGATGGCTCAGTGAAGACAAGTTTCTTTCTTCTGAGCCATGCTGAAGGACTGATAAAACTCCCACCGACTTAAGCAGAGTAGGTCAAGGTCTAAGGTTTGTGCCGTGTTCAGGAGCTGGGCATTGAAATATTTTCAGACTAAGGGCAGGAAATATTAGCTGTACACGGAATGAGTTTTCTGCATTGAAGGATGAAAGGGAAACAATGACTTACACAGAGACTGGGTTTGCAATGATAGAAACCACCAAAGCCTGTACATTTTATTCTATGTGGTTTTCTACTGGAAATAACAGAAAATGCAGAGAAGCCATAAACCCCTCCCACCCCCAAATTCAGATGGGTTTATGGGTATTTGGCACACGTGGCTGTATGTGAATTTAATAAACCTATGCTTAGTTGTCTCCCTTGGCCACAGTCCTGCCCAGTCCATTTGGGATATGGGCATGAAGGGCTCCATAAAATCCTTGCAGTGCTTCATTGATCTTTTCCCCATTTCTGTTTAATCACTTTTTTTAATTTACATTATGATAATCCCCAGATATGGACATTTGCTCCTTACCTGCCATTAGTCATTGCAAGAGTATTTGACTGTCTGATCAGCCTTGAGCATACGGCTAAGAGGATAGAGTGGGCTTTGGGGCACTCGCTGCTTTTCGCAGGTACCTTTGTCAGCCTGCGTTTCAGCTGCAGGCAAGGGATTTCGTCCTCTGTTTGCTGAAGTCAGCTGGTAAATATTTTGTCTACAGGGATGTGAAAGACAAATAACACAGGGAAAAGCTCTGTTGGGTCTAAAAGTATGCAGCACTGGGTGCATTGTTAGAGCTGACTTTAGTCCAGGCCAAACTCAATCAAAATGGCAGGGGGAATAAAGCAATCCTGCGTTCCTGCTCACTAATACCACCGAACTCCTCTGACATTTGGTGTAAGGATCATACTATAGAAAACAGAATATTATCTCCCTCGTGCATAGGAAACTTGCAGCATAATGGGACTTTCTCACATAGCCTGGATTAGACCCAACATATGGAAGATGGTACAAAGACTTTCTAAAACTGCAGTGTAAGAACGGGTGAACAAAACCAAGGGGGTGATGTTTTTTCTGAGTGCCATCCAGCATTTCCAATCAAATAAATAACCTCAGCTGTAGTGGAATGCACTAAGAGCACTGCTGAGGCAGCCCCTGGGGAGCCACACAGGTGTGCATCACCTGGGTGTGCTGATGAGGTGGTTATCACCTGCAGCTGGGGCCTTCCCCACCTCCCGTTTGCCCTTGCCTGGCCACACTCCCCCTTCAGTGGCTGAAGAGAGCTGTTCTCCTGCTTTGTCTGTGGGATACTTGTGGTCTTGACCCGCAGAAGCTCTGCTTTCTCATGGCTGCAAGATAGCAATTGTTTCTCTGTCAGGGCAGGAGCCAGGTAGGAGCCTGTGGCCTGAGCCAGCCTTCGTGTACGTGGCTGGGTTTGGGGAGAGGGCAGGAAAACGGTGCTGTATTTTTGATGTAGGTATGAGAAAAGTTTTGTTGACTGTGCGTGTTTATGCTTTATGAGGTTTAATTTAATATGCTGTGCACTTGGATGTGCTGGGGGTTATGCCTATGCTATCAGGCTTGTAATTGTTTGGTCTGTTAAAATATTTAAATCTCTTTAGAGCGGCTACAAAAGTCTGCTTTCAGCTGAGCTGCACTGGTGGTGTCTTCAACTCAAATCAGTATGCCCCAATGAACAACTTGTGTGAAAAACTTGCTTTCTCTTGGAGTACCCCTGAGAAGCGTGGCTTTTTAACAGGGGTGAGGGGTGGGGTGCTGTTTGTTGTTTCCCCCCTGCACTTCCCCAAATGCTGATAACGGAGGGCTGAGGGAAAGAGAGGTGTTTGCAATGTGAGTTGGCTGTGGTTTGAGCAGAAGCGTCTCTCTTGTCTAGTTGCATGAGAATGGAAGCACTACGGCTCAAAACTCACTTATCAGTTATTCTTACTCTTTTGGGTCCTAACTGATGATTTTTTCCTGCATAGTAACCATAAACAGAATTTAAAGTGGCTTAACTCGCTATCAAAACAAAATACGAACAGCTTGCATCTATCTATTGCTTGTATGCTTTACTTTGCAAAAGTACTAGGTGGTGGCAGTTACAGTCTAGGTATGATGGTGGGTATGTCACTAGAGGAAGTTTCTGATTTGTGTTAACGGCATTCTTGGCAAAATTTTTTTAAATATTCCTAAAACATTTATCATATGTTGTTTGTAAATAAATAGTGAGTAAATATATGTGCTTGTTAATATTTTTTCTTCTGTATGTATTGCTTATGAAATGAACATTACTGGTTTGTTTGCATTTGTTTTTAATATTAAAATCATTTCACTAGTCTGAAAATTAATAATAGCTTTAGTGAAGCTGTTTGAATGAACAGAATATGCGTTTAATGGCTGTGGGGATCCAAGTCGGAACAGCTAAAGCTTTGATGCAGAACCTGTGTTAATGTGGACTTGTATTAAAAGTTTATTTGAAGACACTTACCCAAAATAATATGTGTTAAAAGGGAATTTGTAGGTGCATGGTTAGGTAACATTTGAGTTTTAAACTTTAGTATTTAACCTATAAAATGGGGGGGTTTTAATAATAAACTGAGGTTTCTTTATTACAAAAATCTTCTGTCATAATGAAAATATTCCTCATTGGCACTTTAACCTTCTCCTAGGCTACAGAAATAAAAAAAATCTAAGCTACTCATGTTTTGAAACATAAGCTACAAAAATAAACAAAGGTCAGACTTAAAATATACTCCTAGCACCTTGTGCTAGTTCAAGATCTGTGGTTCTGTTGTTTCCTATTCTTTCCTTTCTGTTGAGAATTATTGTAGAGCTTCCTTTTTGTCATTTTTCTTAACATAAATATCTATCACCTTTTTCCCTCCCTGAGGAAAAGCCAAACGCCAAGCTGATACATAATTACAAATATGTCTCACAGTATTCCATTAAGGCTATATTTCATTTAAAAAAATCTCAAAATCCCAAAGCTATCACAGCTAATGATGTTTGACGCCTGCTGATTGAAATTATGACTAACAGAATAATAGCTGTTACATGTACTTATTTAGGTTGTCATCTCACACACTTTAGTCTAAGACATGTATTTAACTTTTTCCTTGTTTTTACATAATTGCTCACAAGAATAGCTCACAAAAATAATCATTGTCTGGATGACCTCTTATAATGGTGAAACAGGGTTAACTCACAAGATCCCACTGCTTTGCAGGCATCCCTTGAAGGGTAAAAGAACACTGTAATGGGTGGTGGAAATAGCTGAAAGAGGGGCTTGTTGGAGAATAATTTCAAAGGCTGAATTTATTCTGTTTGGCAGGAAACAACCGTCAAAATGGACAACACAAAACAATGAAGGTCAGAGGAGAGCATTGTGCTATATCAGCATCCTTTGATGCTTTAATGAGCATTTTTTGATTATTCATCCAATTATATAATATCTTAAACTGATTTTACTTGCAAATATAGTGCTTATTCCTGAGTCAAATGTGCCAGAGGACTCTGCAGTTCTTCATATCCACAATATTTCATGACTCTTACTGAAGTCGTTATAATAGTGGCCTTTACTTTTACAGTAAATCCCAGACATCAGTTATATACTTAGAAATGTAAGAGACATTATTTGTGAATATGGAG
>VZTV01031625.1:0-11518 GCA_013400875.1 Anhinga rufa
TCCATTATTTTCCCACATTTTTTTTTATTTATTCTGTTCTGCATCCTTTACTACATTTTCAACATCTTTTTTTATATGCAGACATTGGTTTTCCCTATTAAAATAATAATTTAAGTTTTCTACAATACAGAATTCTTATCCTCCACCACACTGAATCTGGAAATTCAACCTCTATGATCTCAAAGCTTCTCGGCTTTCCAAGATGCAGCCAAGATGAATGTTAGCAAGCCAAAGAGCACAGATGACTACATGAACAGAGCTTTTTAAATTTTAAACTATGTAAAATAGATGTGCTGAATTTTCCGGTCCTCTATCTTCCCCTTCTAATTACCCATCTCCACTGCTAACATACAGATTTGCTCTCTATTATTAGCCTATTGTTTGGATGTTTTTCATTCACACTGTTAGGATTTCTTTTATTCACACTAGACTTTTAATATCTCTCCCTCCCAAAAGGTCATTTTTTCCAGCTATGCATTGCATTTTCATGAGAGGTACACACTTGCAATTACAGGTGCTCTATAAATCATCATCACTGTGAATCACAGACATAAATAAACAAGGTTGATGAAAGACCTTCTACTGCTATCAGTTATAACATAAACCAGGTTACACAGACAAGCTGTGACCTGTGAGATCAGATTGGTATCTAGCGTTTTAATCTCTGTTCTTGGCTGCAGAAGAGAAAAATGGCTATCATTTATCACTAGCAAAGCATGCAGTAAGCAATAAGAATGTGTGAGCTCAGCTACATTAAAGATACATCTACTACAAACATTTATTAGCAATATGCTGTAATTATGAACACAGATTCATTATAGTCGACTTGAAACAGCAGAATTCAGATAACTGCAATGGGAAAGTGTAATTGCAGTGAGGAGGCATCTTTAACTAATTTACTCAGATAATCAAGGGCCAACTAAAGTTACATTGTGGAGAAGCTACACAGTATTCCAATTAAAATACATAAACCAAAGAAAAAAGAGCAGGGGAACTCTCCAAGTAACGGAAGAGTTTGGTTACTTCTGTTTCTTCTTTCAATACATTGTCCTGGCCATAAGGCTGATAACCCTGGTATACAGTTTGCGACGAACAGTGCATTGTAGCAAGCAGCCACATCCCTGTGGTTTTATTTAGTTTGAAAATGGCACGGCTGCCAATGTTCCAGGTGTGATCAGTACAGTAGAGCCTATTTGCTTCTCAGGTTATAAAATCCACACTGATGTCTAAGGAGCTCATCTAATAGTTTTGGTGACTTTTATCACTGACTTCAAGGGGAAACAGGGGAAAGAGTGCCAGGGACATGAAACCATGGGCAACGGCTCTGTTAAGCCATTCTCTGTCTAAGCACCTATCTCTCCCTTCACCCATGCATGGTGGCATGAAGTCATGTACTTAATATGTCGGGCATAGAGTTCAGACTCCTCCAGTTTAGATAAAACCATTGGCAGACTCCAGCAATGCTGCACCTTGCATGCAGAGGTAACTGAAAAACAACAGTTGCTTGTCATGATTCATTCTGATAAATAGTTGTCATTCTGATCATTCCCTCCAAAACCAAAACATGCATTGCCTTTGTTCATGCCTTCAACAGAGGTTTTCAATTTAATTTGAAAGAAATGCTTGTAATATCAAAAAGTTAAATTACTGAAAGGTAAGACCTGAAAGTTTTGGTGTTTGATTTCTTTCTAAGTCAAAAAGGAAATCCCATATTAAACTGCTGTTCTATTAAGAAAACTAGTAAAATGGTTTCAGATAATTATAGTGACCAGTTCTGCTCATATCCTTTAGTTTAACTGTAACAAAGTTTTACAGTATGAATTTTAGCATGTGAAAAGTCCCAAAGAAGTCACCACCGTATCAACACGCAACATACAGCATTTTTACTGGCACTTCAGAGCTCTGCTGCGCTGAGGCCTTCGTGAATAGCCTTTGCCTTCACAGCACTAAAGATGTTGATCATTGCACCCTCTTTTGAAAACAACAAAGATAGAAAAACTATTTTCCAGTATTACTATTGCTATAAATTTTGCCTCACTTTTTGTTACAGGTAGTTGATCTCCAGCTAGTCATGCATACAAAACTCAGCTGCTTTATATGCATACAAGCCACTCTATGTGAATTACTAACATGAACATGTAGAATTGATAGAAACAAAAAATAAATAACTTCTCTTTTAACGTCCAGATGCTGCACTCCGAGAACTTGTCTGTGATTTGTAACCCAAGAAACAGAGCCTAAGAGTCAGCTTCCATAGGATCATCAAGTCAAATCATTAATTTCTTTTGAAACTTTTCAGCTGTCAACTTCTGAGTAGAAATGAACAGCAGCTGTCAAAAACAGCTGAGTATCAGATGCTGTGACTATAGGGATCATAAATTAGGGGCCTGACTGAGAAAAGATCTACTATACAACAAGGGCATCTTAGCATGCACTTCAGCAATATCTAGCAGAAGGGCCTAGCACTGGAGCTGGACAGTTATTAAAGAGAGTGATCTGAACAATCCAGAAATATCTATTTCTGAATTACGCAGAACCGTGTCAAGGTTCTGTCAAAGTTACAGGTGTTTTCCTGTGTTGTTCGGAAGTTAAAAGCAGGATTGAGATATTAATGTTCTGTGAAGGACATTCATTTAAAACATGCACAGTGCTGAAGTATGCTATCAGCTGCTTTATGATACAGAGAAGCTTGTAAGGGAATAGAATAAGGACAGCAGAAATGTTTGGGTTTAAGCTTGATATTTTCCCATCACATGCAGCACTAAAGGGTATAGTTTATATTCTATGATTGTTTTGGTACTGAAAAAACTAATTTTCTTGTCCTTCTAGGTGAAATGGGAGTAACTGCGGTGGTGCTGGGCAACCTACATAGTCACAAAGCTAGCAGGAGCAGCCCTAGACTGCTGCGGAACAGCAACTGCAAAGCTGGAAATGTTTGGAGCCATATTTGCCACTTGTCACACCACTTGATTCAGAAACATCTTTGGGGTCAGCTTCAGGCTATTCTGCTGATACCCTGTAGTGCAAGGCACTGGGGCTAGTGTACTTTATGATCCCAGTAAGGAAGGCACTCAAACTGCATAAGCTATTGCTTAAAATACCATTTTCTGGAGCTAACACAAGAAAGAGAAAGAATGCAGGAAATCTTATGTCCCTTCAGGTGCCGCTAACCCCAAGCTGTGCAACACCAAACAGACCTCTGCTCAGGGCATGTGGTGCAGATCCCACCCGTAGAAAGGTTCCCTGACATTTTGGTTTCGAGACCTCTTAGAGAATTTTCTTAGACAAAAAATGTTGTATTTGTCATTTCTACCATCAAACTGCCATCTGTTCACATGAGAACTTGCTGCTCTACTTTAAGATAAAGACAAGGCCACGCAGGTGGTGTAATCGACGATACCAAGTGGGAGCTGTCTGCTGGCCCCTCTGTTACCATCACCCAGCTGAGTTTATGCTGCGGCCAAGAGACCTGCGCAGCCCAGCACAGGCCTGAAGGACAAGCTGTGTGTGCAGCACAGCACTGGCCCATGCCTACTCAGGTTCACTGTTATGTGGATCACTAGCTCTTTGATGCAGAATGGTCTTCTGGTTAGGATCATTACAACCCCAAGGGGAAAATCTTGCACCTGCTTGAGGCTTCAGGCTTTACTTCCCTGCTGTGGGCATCAGCTGGTGCTCTGTGCCAACCTGGTAGCTCCCTCTGCTCCTTGAGGTGAGTTCTGCCTACTATCAGACATGAGACATGGTGGCAAAGGACTGTTCCTGGCTGTTCCCTTTATTATCTAGCATGAGGGCGATGGGATTTGCAGGCAGGCTGTGCTCCAAGGTCGGGGGACCTACAGAGATAATAAGGATGCAGGCTTCCTTATTATCTCTGGCTTCTCCCAGCATCAACCACACCATGAACAAAGCAGCTGCAAGCACAGAAGCGAGCATTCTCTTCCTGTAGAAGGAACAAGATGCTTATGGCTCTGTCTGGGATGTAGGATATATTCCTGCTTCCCTTCCTTCTTTACACAGGCCCCCCGAGACTTTCACAGATTATTTCTGTTTTCTATAGCAAGTGGAGGATGAGTATGTGCACAATACAGGCAAATCTCAGTCTTACCTTGCACAGCGTTTGCCAAGAACATGGATTGTGTATTGTAACTCTGAAGACGTTCAACCTCTGGGAACAGGAATCTGCTTTTGAGGGCTGCTCTGGGATGATCACAGCTCTTCTTACACCAACCTCACATGGCTGTCTCTGGGCTGTTCTGCAGAATGGACTTTCAAGAACACTCTACTTACTGAGGTCCTACATTTATTGTCCTCCCTCATGCCCCTGGCTCCATATCTCTACATAAGAATTACTCCACACCCACTTTACATTTAATGTATGTGCTATAGTGGCATGCAGTATAGTAAGAATCAGAAATTGTCTCATAGTAACAAAAATTGTCCCATATAACAAAATGGGCTGCTTGATTGATCCTGTAAGCAATAGGAACCTCTTGCACTGATTGGTGATCTGGCTTGAGGGAAATCACTCGGTTCACTTTCCAGATAAATTTCAGCTCTCAGATTTGATAATCTGCTATCATACATGTAATGAGTAAGAGTTACTAGTTTAGGCTTCTATTTAGGAAGGAAGCTTTATCTTTAATCCTTGGAGTTAGTGATCTTATAAAGTCAGTATATTTAAAAATACACAAAAGTTTCTGTTACAGCAGAGCCCTAATAAACATAGAGAAAATGTAATTTTTCAGAATGTAAAATTGTATGTATGTGGCGGTTTGTTTTCTTTTTTACAACTGAAAGTTTTAGTGCATGAAACCTAGTGGAACTTGCTTAATAGAGAGCACTGGCAAAGTTATGAGACTTTATCTTACAAAACTTAATCACTAAATGATTCTGAAAGGCCAATATCAAGTATTTTCTAGGGAAGCCTAAGGAATACTGATGCATTAAAAATTGAAGTTGTATAGACATCATTCACAGAAGCATCATAGAGGGGAAACATAGATTTTAAAGTACATTAGCTGTGCATAAGCAACAGTTTAAAGAAACGTGTCCATTGGAAGAAGCTACTTTCTTTTACATCCTGTAAATTACGGGTGAATATTACACACAGCCTCAGCTGACAAGCATACATGTATCCCTATTTAAATGATACCAATTAACACTAGATAATTAGTACAACCTGCACCATAGGTTTAGATTAAGGGTTAGTGAAAAAAAAAAAAAAGGTTATCAACATTCCAATATAGTTTCCATCTTCTAGGACTCAGAACATAGTTATTTTCTAAAACTTTCCTGAAATATTTTAGAAAAGCAATTTAGTGTCCTGAAACTCTGATTTAAACACAGCATTTCTTCCTTGTTATCTCTGCTCTCTTTTTGCCTGTGAAGGCAACAGAATAAATTATAGCTCTGGTTTTCTTCTACTTTTTTCTTTTGGACAAGTGTAACTTTGCAAAAGCTCAGGGCATTTGGAAAAGTTACAGAATGGCAAAAGGAGACACAAGGAGATGAAAGGAAACCAGATGGCAGATACTACTAATTTGATTGCATCCTGACAACCTCTTTCAATTACAGCCTCTCTTTGAGTTTCTGGAGGGTGCTGAACAAGCACAATCCTTGCTCTCAGACCATTTCTTCTATGCTTAGGAATACAGGCTCAGAAAAACTTAAGAGTATTGGGTTCTTTTATCTATGAAAACAGGGAGTCCACATGTCTACTGCCAGTGGGGACTGGTCCCTGGCCATGCTAACCTTTGGATTATGCTCACAAACTGATGAAATTCACAATCTGCCATGAGCCTGAACTGCAGCACAGACCATGTCAGAGCAACTCTATGGTAGAGATGACTGAACTGCATGGTAGTGTACATTTTCTGGCCCTTTTAAATGCACTATCATAAACCAAGGAATACAGACTGTGTCTGTGACTGACCATGCTACTGGTGATATGTGGTCCTATCTGTTAGGTTGTTGGGTGCACAGAACTTTTTCTCATTGGGCTACAGAGTTGTCCAAACTCACTGTTCACTGTGTGCTTTCATGCAGAGGAATACTAGGTAAGTTTGGACTTGAGTGCTGGTTGGGGCCTATGCTAAATATCCTGTACAGACAGAGAAAGCCAAAGTGATCTATCTAATATATGTGGAGAGTTGGGGCTCAACCAAGGCTGTGTCTTGGTCTTGTTTGTATGCCTTGGCCAACAGCTCCTGAGCCCTGGACTCATATCTTAATTGGTGGCCATTTTTCTGATTTTGGTAGTTCATAAAAACACTGAAACTCAAGATAAAATCTATGTATTCTTAAATAATGTAAAATTAATTTACTGGTATAATGATCAAAGCAAACTGCAGCCAGGGGACTATTCACAACCCTCGGAATTATAGCCATATGAAAGAGGAGAGGTCATGTTCTTCACTGTTTTGCTACTGTAAGACCGTACAACAAGGTCCTGATGGGACCTTACAGCTCCCTGAAGTCCAGGCACTGCTCTTACTGTCAAAGAGATTTCATAATCCTTTTTATAAACTTTCTGAACTCAAAGACTGCTCCCAAAGCACATTTTCCAGGGTACTATGCAGCCGTACATTAAATTTGCTATGCAGTGGAACTTCCAGGGATACTCTGCGATAAGCTGACCTCAGAAGAATCTGTGGCACATGCAGACCTGCTGTGTGATTGCTTGGTACGTTGGTGTGAAAAATTTTGCCAAATATTGAATGTGACCTGGCCAAGGTCATAATAACTCTGTGTCTAACCTGCCTGAATGGGTTTTCCTGTATGAATGTTGTGTTGTAATTCAATATGAGACTTAGAGAAACAAGGCTGGGAAGTTACAACATTCTTACATTAACCACTTCCCATCTTATACTGGCACATATTTGTAAGACAATGGCTGCGGAGATGCTACTTCCAGGCTGCAGGCCAAATAGCTATTTAGGCCAAGCTGAAAACCTAGGGATCAAAACACACTAGGGACCAAAAATACTTCAAAGGGTAAAAAGAGGAAGGGACAGATGACAGTAGTCTGATTTGTGGACAGATGGAGCTGCTGGGAACTTCTGAAGCAGCTCTGGCCTTCTCAAGCTCAAGAGAGGAAGAAATTTGCAGATAAATATTTTGGATCAAAATATGCTATGATTTCCTTTCAAAAGGCAGTTTTGTCCCTGTATGCTTATTAAGAAGCACAAGTGAGTTATGTGGTTTAAAGCCACAGAGGTAAAGGATGGTCCTTACAAAAGCGACATTACCAAGATCCCAGGAGCAGGGGTTGCGGTGGTGGTGGTAGCTTGAAAACTCTCAAGTGAATGAGGAAGGAAAAAACAGAGTGTGTTCCATCTTTTCTCCTGCTCCCAGGCACAGTACCAAGCACCTGCATTTGTACAGACACATTTGTCTCTCCTATAAACAAATCTTGCAAAAAGGTTGATATAAAAAGGAAATTTAAAAATAAAATCAGCTCTTCAATCTCTAAATAAACCCTCTGTGGCAATTCTGGGAGGCCTAACATTGGGGCAGAACTGGAGGCCAGGCACAGTCATTCTCCATGGCCCCGATCATTGAATCACAGAATCATTAAGGTTGGAAAAGTCCAACCATCAACCCAACACCACCATGCCTCCTAAACCATGCCCTGAGGTGCCACGTCTATGCGGTTTTTTTTAACACCTGCAGGGATGGTGACTCCACCACCTCTCTGGGCAGCCTGTTCCAATGCCTGACCACTCTTTCAGTAAAGAAACGTTTCCTAATATCCAACCTAAACCTCTCCTGATACAACCTGAGGCCATTTCTTATTGTCCTATTGCTTGTTACTTGAGAGAAGAGACTGACACCCACCTGACTAGATCTCCTTTCAGGTAGTTGGAGAGAGCGATAAGGTCTCTCCTCAGTCTCCTTTTCTCCAGACTAAACAACCCCAGTTCCCTCAGCTGCTCCGTGTAATACTTGTGCTCTAGACCATTTACCACCTTCTTGCCCTTCTCTGGACACTCTCCAGCACCTCAATGTCCTTCTTGTAGTGAGGGGCCCAAAACTGAACACAATATTCAAGGTGCGGCCTCACCAGTGCTGAGTACCAGGGGCACGATCACTTCCCTACTCCTGCTGGCCACACTATTCCTGATACAAGCCAGGATGCTGTTGGCCTTCTTGGCCACCTGGGCACACTGCTGGCTCATGTTCATTGAGCCATCAACCAGCACCCCCAGGTCCTTCTCCGCCGGACAGCTTTCCAGCCACCCTTCCCCAAGCCTGTAGCGTTGCATGGGGTTGTTGTGACCAAAGTGCAGGTCTTGTGCACAGTTGTGAACTGAATCCTGTGCAGAGCCTGCTGGGTAAAAGCTGGGACTTAACAGTGATCCTCAGAGAGGAAAGCAGGAGCCCATGCCTGCTCCCATGGCATAGCAGAAGGGAAGTCCCTTTAACTGAAAAAGGTGCCAAATCCAGAAATTTCAACATTAAAAGAAAAAACTGCAAAAAGGAGAAAGAGCTAAGGAGCTGGGAAAGATTCATGAGACAGAGACGAGTCCTAACCAGCCCTTTAATACTATCTTCTCCAGAGCCACAGAGGAAGCATCCTCGCCAAGTCAGGAATTGCTCGACTTCTCTGTCTTCCTAGAAATTGTAAGAAAGACAGTAATTACTGCAAGAAGCCCTAAGGAGCCCACTCAGGAAGGCTTCAGTTTCCTCTCAAGCACACACAGGGAAGCTCAGAAGTAAATGATTAATGGCCCAAAGCTTTATTTGATCTGCTGCTACAATTAAGTAGTGGCTGGCAAAGCTCGCTGACCTCCCTCAGGTACTAATCCATATTGGGCTGTTTCAAAAAGTTCCTGAGAAGCTGGAGCTTAGATAACCTCATTAAAAGTTATTTGAGAGGCATTTGTTACATTAATGTACTATATGACTACTGAGGATATCCATGTGCTGCTCATATGTAAAAATATGAATAAGTCATCTGTTGGGTAGCTGAGGTTCTTCAGTTGTATCGAAATGTTATATGGATATGATGGGTATTTGGATGTAAAGGATATTCACTGACTGAGTAAATAGCTCCCATCCACGTATTGGGCTAGGAGTGACACGTGATCTTTGTATGAACATGAGTTACGTGTTAGACCTGTAACTACCAAGTTCTGACATTTCTCGTGACATATACCATATGGAGAGACTGAGAAGTTAGAAAAATACATTTGGGCAGAGGTAAGATTATTATTATAAGCTACAGGCAGTTTTCACAAACAGCATTTACCTATCTGAAAATATGTACTTGCATAATATTTCATCTGTCTCAGTATCATACCCAGATGTTTTTACCGAAAATAAAGAAACCAGCGCTGGCACTGCCAAAGGAAGATCCCTTGAAAGAACAGCTGATATTTTCAATGTTGATGAAGAATAGGATAACATTTTAAAAATTATAAGAAATTGAACAGCACTTAAAATTATTCAGGCATGGAACGCTAGGCCTACAGAGGCAAGGGATGGCGCCACCCCCACTGTCTTCCTGATGCTGGTACCTCGGTCCCATAATTTCTTTTGTGCTGGACCTACAGTTCATGGAGCTGACTAGAAACCCAGCTCAGAGAACTGACCCTGCTGGCGACCACGCTGTGTTGCTGTTGTGGCTGTGTTACCTTTCAGGTGGACCAGGTCCTTGGTTTGTCTCATGACCACACAAATCCTTGTGCCAGGGGAAGGGTGGCAGCAGCAGTGAGTGGCTGGGAGCAGGGCAGTCCTCGGCTGTGGCGGGCCAGAGCACGCTGAACATGAACGGGCGTGCAGCCAGGGTGGCGGGGACATAAACGTCTTTGGGGACCTGGGCCCTAGAACCATCTTCTCATCAATGTCCTCGGGGAAAGCAGGTAGTTATCGTAGGGGAGCTGTCACAGCTACAGGCGTGGGCAAATGCAGGACAGGGGGACAGAAGGTTACGTTGTACTTCTGTGTTCTTCTCTTTCTTTCATGCCATCTCTAAACCCNTTTCCATTGCAATAGCACTTTTAAACAAAAGGCTTTAGAAATTCGTATATTTTATGAGTGAAAAAAAGCCCAGTCTCACACTTTTTAGCAATAAAGGAAAAAAATGGGATTTTTCCATCAAAGCAAAAATGTTCTTTCTTTAAATTAAAATTTGTCAATATTTTTCTAATTCAGGAGTAGCAGGACTCTGATTTCAGCCTCTGATTTCAATCTTTCAGAAGAATGGAAGTTGTCTATTTGAAAGTAAAATGTTAAAATGTAAAAAATAAGGGAATGACTTAGGAAACTCATTCGACCTTGCTGCTGCAAGGACATGGAGATCCTCCCATCAGAAAGGAAAAGTAGTGTTACATGGCCAACAGATCAAACATGGGTAACATTTTTCACCTTGAGATATACCACTTACCTCCTACAGTAAATTAATTTTTGGGGAAACAAAAAGTCAATTAAAAAATAAACATAAGAAATGTGGGAAGAAAAAACACGGCCCTTAATACATTCTGGATGACAAGAACTGTAAAACCAAATATGGCATAAGACCCTGCTTGATGCGTCCAAATTTTGGCTCCTAACATCTACATGAGCATGTCAGGCACCACCACAACTGCCAAGGCACGGACATTTTTGACAGCAGTTTCTTTAAGTCGCTCTTACAGATCTGCAAAGAGGGAAATCCGCAAATTTCCCATACTGTCTCCTCTGGGGCATCACAATCCTGATATCTAACCTAAATCTCATGCTTATGAGGGTTAAGCTCATATACTGCTTGCTCTTTTGTCTTCAGCATGGACTTTCAGATGGCTCATGTGCCACGCAGGCTGCATTCCTGTTTGTTCGGGCTAGGACAGCCATGAGTGTGGCGACTCACGCTCAGTCTGAGGTTTACTATAACCTCCCGGTTCTTCTGCACGGAGCTGCTGCCCACCTGGCTGTTCCCCATCCTGCGCTTCTGCAGCTGGTGGCTCTGTCTGACCTTGTACTTGTGCCTCAGGAGCACCCCGCTTTTCCAGAGCGTTTTTCCAGTTTGTCAAGATGATTTCTGAAATCTAATCTTGTTCCCCAGCGTAGCCCCAGCCCTTCCCAGCACCACCAGTGGTGTTATCCACAAATGCGGTAATTATCCGCGTCACTGGTCATTATCCGCGTCACTGGTGAAAACCTCTGATGGCACCGAACAAACCACTGCTGAGTTCCTCTTACTCTGCGTTTCCGCCGTTGGCGGCTGAGAACTGCTCTTGCCAGCGGTTTGTCCCCTTGCTTAGACTTTATGAGAGTGGCAGGAAAGTCAAATCCATGCTGGAATCAACTGAAATCCCCCTTTTCTTGTCTTCTCCTTTATCAAAGAGGGTAGCCAAGTTCTTCTGACCTCAGCTGTTCCCGTAAGGCTGCTGCTGGCGCTCCTACATCCTTTCCTTACGTCCTGCATGCGGTGGGGCAGCAGCAGCAGCCGGGGCGAGGCGGGGCCGGGGCGCTCGGCCCTGCCACTCGTGCCCGTGGGCGCGGGGCGGGGCGGTGCGGGGCGTGCCCGGTCGGT